>BPTQ01000008.1:286593692-286756168 GCA_019973895.1 Chrysanthemum seticuspe | reverse complement strand
TTTTTAATTTTTCGAATAAGGATAATTTATTTACGATAGTGATAAAATTTTTACTACAAAAAGACTAAAAAGAAAAACTTTTGATGAATTGATGAATTTTATACTTTGAAATTGTTTGTGTTTTTAAAATGTTTGAATTTTATTCGTCAAACTGTTCGAATACTAGTGTTGTCACCCGAATTCTCGAATAAAACCACTTAATTCGAGTTTGTTCTAGTGTTTGACTTTGTTTTCGAGTTCATTCTACGTTTATTCGATCCACTTGACTTTACTTCGATTTTCTGTTTCTATTCTTGTGACTATTCGATCTTATTCGTATATTCGTTAATACTGGGAACACAACTTTTTGTCTTTACCCTGTTTCAAACTCGAATAACGTCGGGATGGTTTGTTCGATCTTTTACTTTTTGGTTCGAACTCTGGAGTTCTACCGATCCAAAAAAATAATCTTCCTCAACCTTAACCTTAGCGTAGTAACTCCTTACTAGCATTCCTATTCCCCTAGAGAACGATATCAATACCCGTGGCTTACCCTAATTACTACACTACAACGATTAGGTTCACTGCCTAGGGTGTTATAAAACTTGCTCGAAGAAAAGGAAGTTCCTTTGACCCCGAACGACGCGTGTAGCGTTATCAGTTGCTAAACTAAATTAGAAAAATACTAGTTTTCCTTTAATCAGCTTTTTAAGTGCTTATTTTCTTATTTCTTTTGGACCCTTGTCTGATAATGATGCCCTGTGCACAGTGAGTGGTACCAACTTGATAAGCTTGCACAGAGCTTATTAGTGGGTCATAGCTTGTGATACTTGGTTCTTTGGATAGCTGACCTAGCCATCTTGAGGTCTCAAGCTTGGTTTTTCATTTTCTAGCTTGTTTGGTAGGGCTGCAATAAGCTCAAACTTTGTCCCATTTCTGTTTTTCAACACAAGGGTCATAATTGCTTATATGCTTATTCTAGCTTATCAGTGTTCTTATCTTTGTCTTTTAGCTTCATTTCAGTTCACCTAGCTTATTTGCATCTTACTTGAGCTTTTGTTTCAGTTTGTGATCTTGTTTGAGCTTAATTCACCAAAATAAGCTCTTAAGCCCACTGTTGTGATCATAAGCTTGTCAAACTGCTTATTTTAAGTTTGTAAAATTTTTGTGTTTGTTAAAGTTTCATATTTTAAGTAGTTAAGTAGTTTTCAAAAAGAAAAATCAGAAAAACATCATTTTTAAAATAGTGATAGCATTTATTTAATAGGAATAAGCTTTTTAATTTTTCTTTTTAGCTTATTATTAAGCAAATCTTGTTTTTATATTTTTCTTAGTTTTCTGTCACCTTAAGTTATTTTTAGAAAAAGTTTCATAATTTTCCTAATCTTTTTAGTATTTATTATAATTTTAAATAGTTAAAAGTATTAAATAATTAATAATAAATAATTAAAAAGCATAAAAAATATCTTTTCAGTTCTAAAATTAGTTTTATCATATTTTAGATTTTTCTAAGTTATAATTTCAATTTTCCAGGTTTATTTTATATTTTCTAGTATTTAAGTGTATTTTAAATAATAATTAATTAGTAATAAATATATAAAAAGTGTAAAAAAATATATTTTCAATTTTAAAATTAGTTTTATAATATTTTAGATTTTTCTCAATCATAATTTTAGTTTTCTAGCCTTATTTTGTATTTTCTTCTATTTTAGAGTATTTTTAAATAGTTTTTAATTAATAATAATTAATTAAATAGTGGTAAAAATAATTTTCTTTTTCTAATAATTTTCTTTTATTTTTAGGATTCCAAAAATGTTATTTTCATATTTTTAGGTCTTTTATTTTTTTTAATCTCACTTTTTATTTTGTACGTATACGTAGTTTTTAAACGTACGTTTTACGTTTGTCTTATCTGATTGTTGTGCTTTTCTATTCTGTTTCCAAATACATTCCAATCAATCAGTAGTGTAATAATTCATCTAAATCCTTACTGATCACTATCCTTAGTGATCATTCTATCATCTGATCAAGTGTTTACACACCATTGATTCTCCGTGGGACTTAACCACCCGGGAATTCATTATATTCTCTGATCTTCATTGTATTGGTTTCTGAGCAGTTTTAAGTTTATTACGGTTAGCCATTCACAAGTGGCTAGCTTGTGTGATATAGCTTGACTGTTTTCAGCACCGATCAGTTATCCTCGTCCAGCCATGATAAGACGTCAGTCATATGCGCCTTCTTCTTCTTTTTGTTTGACCTAGAGGAGGATTCTGGTTTCTTGGCTGTGTCAGGAGAGATGGGTTGTTTTTGGGGCTCAGAGACTTCCTCATCGTCACCACCCATATACTCAAAGTAATCACCGGTTTTCTAAGTCTGGGGTGGTAACTCAGAATCCTGAGGTTTATCTGTAGAAGAAGGAGGAGGAGATCTTTGTTGAGCTGGAGTCCGTTGGGGTGGAGGTTGCATTGAAGATGATTCACCAGACTTCTTCGGACGTTTGGGCTCGTTATCCTTATCCTTGTCTTTATCTTCATCATCTCTCGGACGTTTAGGCCTTTCAGCTTCTTCTCTGCATGCTGACTTGAGTTGGTATTCCAGCAATGCTTCAAACAATTTACCTTAGTAGGAGGCAAATGTTGCAGAGCGTTTCGACATTTGAGCCACCAGCCGGTTAACCAATTCAGCATCTGAGAAGATTATTGGATCAACTGGATTGATGTTTACATGCATTGGTGTTGATTTCATGGTTTGCTTGGCCATATGTAAGAGATTCGGATAGAGTTGTTTGGTGAACATCTCCTTTGTAATTCCAGGAACGATGTCAAGAAGGAACTTGTGAGTGTATCCTTTGATCATCTCGTCCATTTTCCCTTGAAGATCATCTTTCATGAGCTTCTGGACATACTCCCTTTCAACTTGCATCTTGTCTTTCTCATCATGAAGATATTGTATCTGGTCAGCAAGAAAATACAACTTCTTCTTTGTAATATCTTTCTCTCTGACCTGCTTGACAGCTTTAACGATTCTGGTCTATGCTTGAGAGATCCAAGATGCTGTTGGCTTCTTCACTGATTTGGATGTTGATTTGGTTGATCCTTTTGATGGTGGTGGTGAAGAGTGAGAAGATGAATCTGATGATGATGAGATGTGGGGAGACTCTGGGTCCTTTTGTGGCTCAGAAGTTTTCTCCTTGGAACGAACGGGACTGTCTAGAAGAAGACGATCATAATTGTCCGTTTCATCTATCTTTGTATCATCAGCAGTTGTTTTCTCAGTCTTTTCCGTTTCTGGTTCCTCAAATTCATAATCAATAGAATCTTCCACGCGCTTTTGTTGTTTCTCCAAGGTGGTGGCACCAGATCCCTTATCGGGTTGATTAACTGCATCAGGACTTGGTGTAGGTTGAACTCCACCACTTGACCCTTCGGGGCCACCCATTTGATCCTTTGCAAACTCTTTCGCAACGTGTTGGAGTCTAACGAATTTGAACTTCTTCCTGTAATCAGTGTCCAGTGGCTCTTCATCTGAACTTTCCTCTTCGTGTTCAATCACTGGAGTCTTCCCTTTGCCTGTATCTGTCGGTGGACTGGGAGGTTTCGGTACTGATGGAGTGTCATCCTTTGCAGTTTCAGAGTTGGTAATCTCTTCATCTGATTCAGTACCCTCATAGTCCTTGTCCGTTAGCTTTCTTTGCGGTTCAGACTTGGGAATAGGAATAGGAACAGCTTCTTGAGAAGGAACTCTCCTTTTGCTTGGAGGTTTCCTCTTCGGGAACTTTCGTTGACTCTCAGTGCTTGCGGCACTGCCTGCACTCCCTCGTCTGGTTTTCCTGGTAGATGTGCCAGAAGATTTTTCATCTAGAAAACCAACTTTGTTCTCTTGCACAGCTTTCAGATACCTTTTGTAAGAGTTGAGCTTTTTGAGTTCATCTGAGAGAAGGTGGTCTGGCAACACAGCACCTTGTTTCTTGGTAGTTGACTCCTTAAATCTGACTGTTAGAGTGGGTTCAGACAACATGTCGAGATTATCGGGATCATTGATTCTCTTGGGGATATCAGGGTTATATCCAAGTGCTCTTTGGATCAACAGTTTTGTATATCTGATATAAGGAATCTTTGAGCTAAGATTTTTGAGGAATGTCATCATGTCATCCCATATCAGAGCTTTAATTTCGATGTGTTTCATGTTGATCAGAGCCCAAAAGATTTGCAGTTCCACGAGCTTGGGATGCTCATAGCTGCTGTCACGACCAGAAACGGATTTTGTGATGATGATATAAAGGGTTCTCCAAGGCTGAGGAATGTTCTTTAGATCCACATGAGAATGCTTATTAATAACCCCTGAAGCTTCATCATACCCAATATCAATCAAAAACTGCAGAACAGTCTCTTCAGTAGGTGCAGCAGAGTATTCAGTTGGTATGATGTCAGGAATGAGGAGAACGACTCTTAAATCTGCAGGAGTGATGGTGATTTGCTTGTGATTGAGTGTCACCATCACAGCGTATTGACCTTTGATCTGTTGCATTGTATTCCAGAACTGCTGAATGTAGATCTCCGGTACTGTGGCAGAATTGGTGAGCATGTTCTGATAAGGATGGTTCTTCAGAATGTCAACAGCAATGAGACAAGAAGATTCTGAGCAGGTGAGGGTTTCAAAGTCAACACGAAGGTTGTTCTTTCCAATCTTCATTGGATAGCCATGAGGGAAGATATCAGCAATGGTGAGTACATTTGGTGCATCCACATTCATTTGAGCGTCCATGTCGTGATCTGAAATACATTTTGCCAAAAGAACCAACATATCGAAAGACATTATGTTAGTCAACAGATGGTTTTATTGTCTAATAATTGAATGAGATATGTCAATGATTGTTACGAGTCCAAAATCACTTGTTTGTTCAATAGTCCAATGACGTCGTGATAAGTTTTGAGAGTTAGTTAACTTTACGTTTTAAAGTTTATGTTATCTCATATTTTTCACAACATATTACACGTTTAAGCTTATTAGTGACATTATTGGTTTCGTGACGTTATGATTTATTTATTTACAAGTTTGCACGTGTAACAATTCATAATGAAGGTTTGATCAAGGCTTAGACGTAGAAATGGTAGCTTATGCGTAAACAAGAGTTATACGCGTAGACACAAGCTTATGCGTAGGATCCTGACTTACGCGTAAGAAATATTACGCGTAGGAACAGGGGGACCTTATGCGTAGAGCTTACGCGTAAGCGCATATAAAACCTTACGCGTAAGGCTTACTCGTAAGAGTAGACCTTATGCGTAGAGGTCACTGTTTACGCATATCCTTCACAGGATACGCGTAGTCCCTTATGTAGAACCTTACGCGTAAACACTACGCGTAAGATTTCTCTTACGCATAACATGCTACGCGTAAGGTGATCCTTATGCGTAGATGTATAACAACCTTGATTCTGATTTTTACGTGTTGCAAACCTGAAATAAAATCATCATAGCATCAATATTGACACCTACATTCATTCTATAATAGATCATGGCATGAATGCTTATCAAACAGTTTACGCGTAAGATTACTTATGCGTAGACTTAAACCCTAAAGTCCAATGATTACGCGTATGAAATCTAGCCATAGGATTTGCACCAAAGTTTTTCTGGGAGGTGTTAGATGCCTAATGAGATGTTTTGTTCAAGTTTTAACATCAAACATGCCATAGATCAAAAATACCCAAACCGAATGAACATAAACCCTAAATTCCAATTTATGAATCATTGGTGTTTCTGGGTGAAATCTGGGCCTAGATATGATCAATTCAACTTGACAATAACCTCTTACAACAATCTTTTTCACCAAAAACATTCTCATTTGAAAATACCCAAATCAACTCATGAACCCTAATTTTGAAAATCGAACAATTCGTGTTTCTGGGTGGATTAACTTGATGAAAATGGTTTTAGTACATAGTATTGAACATTTTAACACCATTACATCATTAAAAAACACACACATGATGATCTTATGTTCTTATGCTTACGCGTAGAACATAAAGATCATCATATCACACGTTCTAGCCGTTGGATTTGCATAAAAATCAAAACCCTTGTTTAAAAACGTGTTCCAAACATAGAAACACTTACAGATTGATGATCGAAACTTCGGATTAGCAGGTTCAATTTTAGGCGTAGGATTAGTTTGTTATGTGTAATAAATGTGAAGTGTAAGTTAGGTGGAGAGTATATTAGAAAATACTTTAAGCTTTTGACAGTTTTAGTCCCTCCACCTTTTCCATTTTCATCCAAAGTCTTTAACTTCCATTTTGGTTACCAAACGAAGAATATTTGGAAATAACTTTGACGACACTCCCCCTCGACTTAAGAAATATTGAAAGTTTATAAATTTTAGTCCGAGGAGTGTCAGTAACCAGAAATATGACCACCATTTAAAGAAACAACCGGGATAATGTAACATGCAAGTACACGGTTATTTTGAAACAGTTAAGTATTAAATTTTCTCCCCCTCAACACTTGATCGGAAAAAATACTGAATTTTGAAAGATTAGAGTGTTGACGGAAGAAAAGTACTTGGCATGTTAAGAGAAAAATAGATAGAAGAATATTTTTGTTGTTTTATCTGATTTTATATTTTTGTATTTTGTTTTTGAAAATTATTTACAAAAGAGGTTTTGGTGTTTAACTGGTTTTTAAGAATGTTTTAAGAGTTCATCCAGTTCCTCTTGAGTCAAACACCGCATACCAATCCGGTGGACCAACTCATTAAACCTAGCAGGATCTAAGGCTTTGGTGAGAAGATCTGCCAATTGGTATTCTGTACCCACGAAGTATAATTCAACAGTACCCTGTTCCACATGGTCCTTGATGAAGTGATATCGAAGATCGATGTGCTTTGATTTATAATGCTGAACTGAGTTGCACGAGATCGCAATGGCACTTCGATTGTCGCATTACATCGGGATTCTGTCAAATACGTAACCATAGTCTTTGAGTTGTGTTCTCATCCAAATGACTTGAGCACAACCCGCTGACATGGCTACATATTCTGCTTCGGTTGAGGACAGCGATGTACAATCCTGCTTCTTCGATTGCCAAGACACTAGTTTGTCCCCAAGAAATTGTAGTGCTCCTGAAGTACTTTTTCGAGAGTCTAAGCATCCTGCGTGGTCAGCGTCTGAAAAAGCTATTAGTTCAAAACCAGAATCCTTCGGATACCAGATCCCCAAATTAATGGTTCTCTTGATGTATCAGAGGATTCTTTTAGCCTCAGAGAGGTGGGTTTCAGTAGGTCGCGACTGATAACGGGAGCAAAGATATACGGCAAAGACAATATCAGGCCTGCTAGCTGTTAGATACATGAGAGACCCAATAATACTACGGTATTTTGTAGGGTCAACTAGTTTCCCATGCAAATCAACGTCTAGCTTCTTGGTATGTGACATTGGTGTGGCATAAGTCTCACAAGTATTCATTCCGAATTTATTCAGAATTTCAAGGACATATTTGGACTGACTCAAGAAAATACCACGGGGTGATTGATGAACTTGCAGTCCCAGAAAGAATGTAAGTTCACCCATCATGGACATTTCAAAATGTTTCTTCATTAGTTTTGCAAAAGCATTTGAATATTTTAAATGTGTTGACCCAAAAATGATGTCATCCACATAAATTTGAACGATTAAAATATGTTCCCCGTGATATTGTATGAAAAGTGTAGGGTCGACCGAACCTTTGGTGAAATTTGGCAATCAGGAAAGATGATAACTTATCGTACCACGCCCGAGGAGCCTGTTTGAGTCCGTAGAGAGCTTTGTTCAGTTTGTAGACATGGTTCGGGAATGCGGGATCAACGAATCCTTCTGGCTGACTGACATAAACCGTTTCTTTCAGTTGACCATTCAGAAAAGCAGTTTTGACGTCCATTTGAAAAACCGTTATATTCATATGAGCCGCGAACGCTAGAAATATCCGAACAGCCTCAAGACGAGCAACCGGAGCAAATGATTCTTCAAAGTCAATACCCTCTTCCTGACGATAACCCTTAGCCACCAGACGTGACTTTTTTCTAATTACGTTCCCTTCAGCATCCAATTTGTTTTTCCAAATCCACTTTAGACCAATGACGAAGACCCCTATTGGTCTTTCAACAAGTTCCCATACTTCAAGACGTTTGAATTGGTTGAGTTCTTCTTGCATGGATTCAATCCAGGTGTCTTTTGTCATTGCGTCCTTAATGTTTTTAGGTTCAGATTGGCAGACAGTGAGAGCATAAATGCAATGTTCACCATTTGTGTGAAGACGTTGTCTTGTAACGATTGGTTGATTCGGGTTGCCAATAATATTCTCTAGAGGATGATCTTTTGTCCATCGATGTGTAGAGGGTTGATGTTGGTATACATTGTGCAAATTTTGAGGATTCAAATGGGTTGTTGATGATTCCGCGACATCAGGTGCAACAGTTTCATTGGCAAACGGGTTAAAGAACGCATTTGGATCAAAATCTACAGGTTGGGGTACTTCATTAAGAACTTCATCAGCTGGTTCAGCGTCGTTGGAAGCAGTTTGTTCAACTATTGTAGTAGAGTCAACTGGTGGTGCTTCTTCAACTGTAGTTGTTGTAGCAGGTGTATCAGGTATAAGAGTAGTATCAGGTTGAGCAGCGGAAACATCGGATACACCTGGAGCACGTTCATCAATATCGTCACTGAACAGAGGAGCAAATAGTCTATCCATTTTTTGACGAGTAAGCTGAGGGCTTCGCGGTTGTGACCGGATTCCAAGCTGTTATACTCAGAAGCCATTTCTGTGAGTTCATCAAAATGAGCATGAATCGTTTCCATAACTTGTTTTGTACGACGATTCCAGATCCGGTAACCTTTAGAATTCTCACAATATCCAATAAAGACTCCAATGTCAGCTTTGGCTTTGAGCTTTCCAAAGTCATCACGATCATTATTCGGATAGCAAAGAGATCCAAATACATGAAAGTGTTTAAGATTCGGTTTTCGGTTGTGGAGAAGTTCAAATGGTGTTTTGTTGTGGCGTTTTGTAATCATTGAGCGATTCTGAGTGTAGCATGCAGTTGAAACAGCTTCAGCCCATAAGTAATCTAGAAGTTTAGCATTGATTAACATCGTTCTGGCAGCTTCCACTAACGTACGGTTTCATCTTTCAACAACTCCGTTTTGTTCTGGTGTGCGGGCAATAGATGTTTGATGCTCAATTCCTACTTTCTCATAATATTCCCGAAGAGTTTGGTTAACAAATTCAGTTCCTTTGTCTGTTCTGATTTGGCGGACGGTGTTCCGGAGCTGAACTTGAATTTTCGTGAGAAAGGTGATGATCATTTGTGGAGCTTGGTCTTTGCTTCGAAGAAAGTAGACCCAAGTCCATCGTGAGTAGTCATCAACAATTACTAAGATGTAGCGTTTGCCATTAATTGTCTGCACGCGCATCGGGCCACACAAATCCATGTGAAGAAGATGAAGCACATGCTGAGAGCTGTGTTCCATCTTTGAAGGAAAATGAGCACGAGTGCTTTTCCCTTTTTCACAAGCTGAACATAGGTGATCTTTAGAGTACCGGAATCTCGGGAGACCTTCAACAAGTTTGTGTCGAGCAAGGTTGGTTATGGTTTGAAAGTTTAGATGTGAAAGACGACGGTGCAATAGCCAAGGATGTAGCCTTTTTGAGAAGACAGATGGGAGATGAAGCGATCATGTCTTGCATGGAGATAGTGTAGAGACTGGATGAGCGTTGGCCAGACATAAGATCATTTCCTTGTAAATCACGAATGAAACAAGTTTTCTCCCTAAAAGCAACTTCCAAATCTCCATCACAGAATTGACCAACAGAAAAGAGATTGTGACCGAGGCCTTCCACGTAATAAACCTGCTAATTTCGATGTTGCCATTGATGTAATCTCCGTAGCCCATGATAGCTGCGAAGAGATCATTCCCGAATCTAACAGTGCCAATGAACTTTGCAACAAAGTTTGATAACAGTTTAAGGTTGCCTGTCATGTGTCGGGAACATCCGCTATCAACAATCCAAAGGATGATCTGTATCACCTGCATTACACACAGACGACACAGATGGAATAGAAGTAGATGTGGAACCCGATGAGTTAGAGGGTTCCGAAGCAGTTATAGTTGAAATACACACATCAATGATTTTAGGCATCCATTTAAATCCTAGTGTATTGTGTAGCCATTTCTGCCATCTCCAACTAGTCTTAGCTTTGGTCTTAGTGAATGTGCTAGGTGGTACTACATTCCTTGGAGGTAAGACTGGAGCTACAGGGACATCAATTCGTTTCTTAGAATCTAAAGTGGGCGGTTTACCAAGCACAGACTTAGAAGCAGTAGTGGGCCTAGAGGTATTCCGAATCTTAGGATTCCTTAAACGAGACAAGATAGCCTTAGCAACACACTTATCATGACAGTCAGAACGCATACTTTTACGACAAATAGCAGAAGAAGCATCAGATTGAATATTAAAAGTACTTAAAGGTTCAACATTAGTTACAACACTTTTTCCATTACATTTGCTAGACGCAATATCTAAAGTGGGTGCAACTGGAGTCTTATTCAAAGTCCTACGGTGTTCTTCTACTTCAGCATTCATTATTTATCTTTTCTTAGGTCGCAACTTCCTATTCTTCCTTGTATTGCTCCTAGGCTGTGAAGTGCGGACGTTTGGAAAAGAGGCAACTATTCCTGTTTCAGTAGAGGGAAGCACATTAGTAACTTGTGTTTTGTTAGCAGGTATTCTGGGGACATGATTGCTAAGTGTTACAGGTGCAACTCTCTTAATGATGCTAGGCTGAACTTGTTCATACTTTCCTAACATTTCCCTTAACTTAAAGATAGTGTGCACCAGTTCTTGATTTTCAGAACGAAGATTTCCAGAAAAATTCATGACTTCTTTAGTGTATGCAAGATAATGATCAAGTTCGTTTGATGCTTCATCACGAGTCTGTTTGAGTAAATCAAATATGACACCATATTCATTTTTAACTGTTGCAAGTTCTTGTTCATATTTTGAGATTTGACACTTAAAAGACACGTTTTGATCATCCAGTTGCTCAATTTTAGGATCAGAAGATTTAGCACGCAACTGGGCGATTTTGTTTTGAAACACAAGTTGTTGATCATGAATATCTTTTTGATACCAATTAAGACGACGTTTTGCATTAGAAAGCTCGTTTGACAATCGTTCATTTTCAACTTTTAAAGACTCGTTCTGAAGCACATTATCAGTATTTACAACAATATCAACAGTATCAACAGAATCATCAGAGATATGATCAGATGCATATGAAACAGATTGTAATAACACAAGACTATTGATATTAGCACAGATAACGTTTTCCAATAGTCGATCAACATCTTTTCTCAATAATTTCTTTTTGCGTTTAGTATTTGAAATTGATGTTTCTATTTTCTCGAAAACTGTTTTCATGAGACCAAGTTCCTTGTGAAAATCCCTTTCCCAATATAGTGCACAATTTTTCAAAATTTTGACATGGGGTAAAATTCTTTTCTGAAAAATGTCTCTTTGTTCTCGTGCCAATGGCGAGTGAAAATGTTCAACTTTTATTTCAGACTGAAATTCAATCTCACGTTCCAAAAGTTTGATGTCAGATAAGAAAGTGTCGAAATATTTGATAACACGACAACTTTCGGCTTTAGTTTTTACTTCACTAAGTGAAGGTAAGGGACCATTAATTTGTGCACCATTGTGTTGGGGACTAACTTCAGAAACTGGTGTGACAACCAAAGGTGTGTTTGAAGTATCTTGTTGTGTGACAAAATTTACGGCTTTTGAATAGTTAAATGGTTTGTTATAAACGACATTTTCCATTTTTGACCGACTCTCGTCATCTGCATCTAATTCTTCCATGCGATTATATTCCACAACAGTCATAATTGAATCATCAATTCTATGTTCTGCACTGTAAACTTCAGGATTTTGTTTGAATGCTCTGTTTGAAAACTTAGGTTTGTAATCAGCAAGAATCGGACCGTATCCATTTGGATTTGGTTTAAAAGTAAACTTTTGAATAGTTGTGATTGACTCACCATGTTTATAAACGACATTTTGAAACTCTTTGATTTTGTGTTGTAAGTCAACAATTTCTTCAAGATAGTTATCTATTCATTTCGTGGAATGCTTTTTGTACTCAGAGAACTTTGTTTGACAAGTTAACAACTCAGCCTTGGCTTTTTGAGTTTCCAAAGTAAGAGCGTTAAGTTGTTGTTTATGTTCATGTGTCATTTGTTCTATTTGAGACAACAAAGCATTCTTTGATGCGGCTAGATCACGTATCTCTCGTTATAAAGATTTTTCGTTTTGATAAGATTTAGAAAAAGCGACTTCAAAACCTTTTTCACGTTTTTCTTGAGTTTTAAAAACTTCGATTTGTCGAATTAAGCAATCGTTATCCCTGGTTAACAGTGCATTTTCAGCTTTTAATTTTGTATTGACATCATGATAATGTTCCACTCGAGATTGTTGGTCTTTAACTAAGGTCCTGAGCTCAAATTCTGGATCAGACAAAAAATCATTTTGTTCAGCGTGAGTCGCAACATGGTCATTATTTAGATCCTCAAGTATAACCACGGAGTCAACTTGATCATCAATGGTAACCATAAGGTCATCTTGATCATCAAATATAACTACGGGGTCAAGTTGATAATCCTCGAAATGAGATGTAGAAGGCTCATGTTGAACATTCTGATCCTTGTTAGATGCAGATGTTGACGGAGAGATCAGATCATTAATGATAATTGTTTGTTCAGGTACCTGAGACAAGCCGTCAGTGTCATACACTGGCCTGTATCACTCATGTGTAGAGCTTGTATTTGTGCCATCAACATCACTGCTGCATTAGCCTGCAAGTCCTCCATATCATCATCTGAGTCTGCATCTACCATAAAGCTCTGTTCCTTGTTGTTAAGAGTTCCACCAGCTTCATCCTTAAGAGCCAAGAGCAAAGCCTCTTTGAAATAAGCACTGCCTCTTGTCCTCGGCTTAGGACATGCATTAGCCAGATGACCCTTTTCATTGCAGTTATAACAACGAAGACCATTAACCCCGTTTTGAGCATTCCCCTGTTCAACCACTTGAGCTCTCTGTTGTTGTGGAGCACCCTGGTTATTCCTTCCAATAGCATTAAACCCTTGACCACCTCCCATCTGATGACCATAACCATGATTCTGAACTTCAACACGTCCATTGTTCACAACAGCTTGATTCCTTGTGTTGGATGAGGAACGAATGCGATTGTTGGATTTGTTTGTATACCGACCGAAGGCTTTAGCAATCATAACAAATCCTTGTTGCAATTCATCGAAAGCAGCAGAGTCCTCATCAGCTTCACTGTAAAGTGCTTGAGCATTGTTGTTGTTGTATGGAACCAATTAAGTTTGTTGAGGTTGTTGCTGTGACTGATCATATGGTGTGATGGTTGCAGTTGGTTGAGAAGCTGGTTGCTGAGTTGTTTGAGGAGGAAGATTAGTTTGAGCCCACAAAGCAAGTTGTTGATTATCAGGAATTGTTTGTGAAGTCGGTAGTCTACGGATAGTCCTTTCTTTGTCAACTTCTTTTTGGCGAGGCTTCAAATAGTCGTACAACAATCCGTATGTAGCATGATGAAGGTTCTTAGCTTGACGGAGAAAAATGACATACTTCTCCCATTCCGGACCAAGACTACTTAGGAACTTTGTGTTGACAGCAATTCGAGGCATGATGATATTGTGTTTGTCCAAATCATTAATGATGTCTGAAAAACGATGATGATATGAATCTAATGTCTCTCCTGGTTCAATCATGAAGTGTTCATAAGCCAAGTAAATTTTGGATTCCATGTCTTCCTGATTGAGTGTTGTGCCTTCCATAAGAAGATGAATATGTTCCCACATTGCTTTTGCAGTCTTTTGAGCATCAACACTTCGAAGGATTGGATTTGGTAGTCCTAAAAGGATTGATAACGCTACACGCGTCGTTCGGGGTCAAAGGAACTTCCTTTTCTTCGAGCAAGTTTTATAACACCCTAGGCAGTGAACCTAATCGTTGTAGTGTAGTAATTAGGGTAAGCCACGGGTATTGATATCGTTCTCTAGGGGAATAGGAATGCTAGTAGGGAGTTACTACGCTAAGGTTAAGGTTGAGGAAGATTATTTTTTATCTTTTTATATTTTATGAAAATGGAAAGGTACGAATCTCGGGTATTGGATTTGGGGGGTTGGTATTTCTACCGATTACTCTACTATTATCTAATTATCTAAACTAAGGTTGTGGGAGTCTATGCCTAACTAATGTGTGCTCTTATGATAGTTTAAAGATGTGTTTACTTAGTTTGTATTACTCCTTAATTATCTCCTATTGATGGTTGAGTGTCACGTCTTATTCCTAGTTGCGTTGTGTTTCTAAAGTTGTAGGGTATGCGTTTCTCCCTAACTCTTTGAACTTACCAAAGGGTCTTGTCTACAAATCCACTTAGAGATTATAGACTCCTACTCTAAGGCGCTCTTCGGATGGTTTAGACTACAATCACTCAGGTAATCATACTCTAGGGTTCACAAAGATGAATCAAGCATTAAGTACACAACGAATGACCTATCGCATTACTAGATCATTAATCAACTAAGATAAGAAACAACCAATCAATATTTAATAATTAAGTTTCATACTTCCTAAGCAAACACACAAATAAATTAGCCGGACATGGAGAACATGCAAGCATACACACAAATAATCAAAGACATAATTGAATTAATGAAGCAAAGACTTATCTTGGTGTAAGATAGGGTTAAAAACCCTAAAATACTGTACAAGACACCTTAGGTTCGGTTTTAGGTTTTTACTCCAAAGACTCTCCACACAAAGACTGAAAAATTCGGATTCTATATATAAGATTACAATTGCGACGGCGTCACCTTATGTTTAGTGACGCCGTCGTGTCGCCGCCATAGGGTTTCGTCTTGGCCACGTTAACCTTGCGACGGCGTCACCTTATGTCCGTGACGCCGTCCTCTTCAGATTCTGACGTCGTCTGGATCGCATCTAGGCCGTCTGAGTAGCGACGGCCTACTCTTTCACAACTAGACGCCGTCTCTTGAAAACACGAGTTTTGAGTTCTGACCCGTCACAATAATTCTCCGACGGAGTCGCAAATAGCTCCTGACGCCGTCGCCTTCTACATTCAGCGACTGTGAGTGTCTCGATTTCGACTTTGGCCATTTTCTTCATATATTCGCGCCTTTCTGTCCAAATAAGTGCCATTCCAGCATTTTGCCTTCACGAGACCTAAAAAGTGAAAAGGAACGATATTAAGCAATAACGGATACAAAAGTGATCAAATAAGGACTTAAACGACCCCTCAAAATGGTACCTTTTAAAACCTTATCAAGGATGTATTGCATTGCAAGTTCATCGGCTTCATAGTGTAGAAGTTGATCACCAGTGAGGTCTGAAACAGTAGCAATGTTGGTGACAGCATCTCTTGGTGGATTAGCATCTGGATCTGCGGGTGTGACGGTAATAGGCATCTGAAATGGACCTTCCATAATGACCTTCTTTAAGAATTTTCCATGTGGTTTCTTTAGATCACAAAACCTAAAGAACCGAATCACCCATTGATCATAGTTCCCGGGAGTGAGCATTGGAGGTCTATCAAGTGAGCCAGCTTCATGAATTGATTGTTGGCTGCTTAAGGCTTGACACATCTTGCCAAACCATGTCGCTTCCTTCATAGTTTTCCTGGATGGATGTTGATTGTAGAAGTTTGTGTAAGGTTGTACTTGAAGACTTGGTGGTGGTTGAACCATTTGTGGTGGTGGAATTGCTCCAAATTGTGGAGTATGTTGTTGATTAAATTATTGTTGATAAATTGCTTGTTGATGATTAAATTGTTGATGTTGTGGACTTAGTTGTTGTTGTTGTTGTTGATGATAAGTGTAGGGAAAATAGTTAGAGTATGGGGGTTGTGACATGTTGAAAACTTGTGTTGTTAAATGGATCTTTGTAGTCGAATGAACCTTTGTTGATGAAGTATCCTTAGGCGTAGAAATAACAATAAAGCCAAGTAGCACTTATGCGTAAAAACACCAAAGTTACGCGTAACAGCAAAAGTTACGCGTAGGTTTAGCTTACGCGTAAGTAAGGAGAAAAGCACTAAAGTTATGCGTAAATCATAAGTTAGGCGTAGAAAACTTAGGTGTAGGATTAACTTATGCGTAAGACAAAGCTTAGGCGTAAGATAAATCTTATACGTAAAGGGTTCTACGCGTAAGCTTAAGCTTATACGTAAGTTTAGGGTTTTTGCCCAAGTAATCTTTTACACTATCACAGTGCAAAAGATATCCAAAGTCGACGTATTTTCAGGCTTATCCAAGCAAGAAAACACGGAGTAAACCACGAAAACTGAAGCTCAAACCAAGGAAAATGTTACGCGTAAGTTTAGGGTTTTACTTACGCGTAGGATTTTTGATGAGATAGCTTCAATATCACCAAAATAACACAAAAGTGTGAAACTTGATGATTCAAAGCTTAAAAACAAGCTACGCGTAGAACGAAACCCTCGTAAAAAAACTAAGCTAAAAAACAATGATCCACGCTTAAAGTTTGAAACTTTTTGCCAAAAACAGTTATTTTAACACCTAAAAACGTTGAAAGGACAAGAATCTTGGATTAAAAAGTGTAAAAAATCAATTTTTAAGCGTGACAAAGTATCACCCGTATTCTTTACGCGTAGGACCAAAACCCACTTCAAAAGCAATACGTTCACCCAACTATTTGGTGATTGATACCACTGTTAGGTCACCATATATGAAACACAAGCATCAATATGTGGATATAAGAAAGAGATGAAGGTGGATGAACAATAAACCAAACACACACACACGAATGTATAATACGGTTATGCGTAGGAGAGTGAATGAAAGAGTAAATTGAACAACCAACCTTCTAAGGAAGGTTTACATGTGTTTATATAGGGGAAGGAACTAGGGCAACATCCAAGTTCCCTTCCTTTCCTATATGGGCTTTGGCCTAGGCTTATGGGCCTTCTACATAAGCCTAAGGCTAATTACTAACATAAAGGCCATATTAAGCTAACTATTACATATGAATTACTAACACTTGAATTAAGTTTTATGAGTGATTCCAACATGTCCATTTTCTAAGGTGTTTGTGTGGTTGTTGTTGAGGAACTGAAGTAGCAGAGTCGATTTCTCCTGATGACGATGGTTCTGATGATGATTCAGGAGCAAATATGTTTTCAAAGGGGGCATCGAAGTTGCCAGACACAATTCCATGATGTACACTCGATGATTGATGATTTGTTGATGAGACAGAGTGATCAGCAGCAGGTGCTTCTTGACTCAAAGACATAGAAACTGAAGGGTTAACTTCATTGACAGGGATAGGAGCAGCCTCTGTTGATGGATTTGACAAATCATTAGCAATTGGCTCATAGTGTTCATCAAACATTGGATCAAATAATTTCTTCAAGTCATCTTCTGAAGGAGGTACATAAGGAGTTGCTGGCGAAGAATCGTAAATAAGAGTAGAACTGATGGGACTACTTGATGATGCGGGTCCAGAACTGGGTTATCCAGAAGCCATTTGACCGGTCAGCTCATCGAACGTAAAGTGAATTGTTTCCATAATATTTCGGGTTCTTTTGTTGTAGATTCGGTATCCTTTTCTGCTTGGTGCATATCCTACAAATACTCCAATGTCCGCTTTAGCTTTAAGTTTGCCTAAGTCTTGGCCCTCATTAGTTGGATAACACAATGCACCAAACACATAAAGGAATGAAAGATTAGGTTTTCGATTGTGGACAAGTTCATATGGAGTTTTTCCATGAGAAGTGTGAATAAGGGATCAATTTTGAGTGTAGCATGCAGTGGCAATGGCGAGAAACATTGGAACCTTTGAGTAAATCAGCATTGTTCTAGCGGCTTCCACAAGAGTTCGATTTCGTCTTTCAACTACACCGTTCTGTTGAGGTGTTCGTGGAACACTTCTTTGATGACTGATTCCAACACTTTCATAAAACTCACTAAGTTCTTTGTTAACAAACTCAATTCCATTGTCTGTTCGGATGATTCTGACAGTTTTGTTAAGTCGAACCTGCAGCTGTTTGATAAGTTTGATGATGATATCTGGAGTTTCATCCTTTGTCCTTAAGAACTTAACCCAAGTAAATCGAGAGTAATCATCAACCACAACTAACACATATTTCTTCCCGTAAATGTTCTGCACTCTCATGGGTCCACATAAATGTGACAACTCGTATTTTCAGGACATTTCATATAGACTAAGTTAGTCTACATATCATTAACATCATTTTCATCATGTTAGTTCATTCATGACTTTGCATTTCACATTAAACGCGTAAATTTTATATTAAATAAACGTTATCGCGTAAGTTATTATTTTGAACATTTAATCCGATACTTCCAAAAATGATCCCGATATATTTTTATACTTACATTTAGTTTATAAAAATAATATTTTGAGTTTACCTAGTGTTTTAAATTTATTTTGTATATAAATCGTTAAATTTATATTATTACGACGCTTTTCTTAAAAAACTACACGATAATTATTATATCACTCAAATTTTACAAGAAATGTATTTTTACAATTTTTATGACCTCAATATATTTTACTTTGATCCATTAAAAATTACTTTTAGCCAATACTACCCTAATTACTCAAGTGTATATAAAAGTTACAAGTTATCACTTATCTTAAACTACTTTAACTTATACATTTTTCTTACACATGTATATATGCAATAAATAAATATAAAAAAAAATGTATTTTGATATACATCCCCCCCCCAAAACCGGCAACCATAGGGGTGATGTATTAATGAGATTGGTAACATTTTTTCTTACATATAGATCTACACTCAACCTTACTCTTACACTTCATTTCACAATCAAATAATTCAAGTTCAAGTCAAGATTGTTTTTCCTCCTTTTCCTTCTCTCTAAAACCGGCCAACACAAAAGGGTAGCAAGAGATCATCAAAATTTTCCATTATCAAGTTTTAACAATCTAGTTACACTCTTGTTTAGGTTTTGAAATAAAAACCTAGAGTGTTTAGGTTTTATCCTTTGTTCTAATCACCTCATCAAGTAAACTAGTCAAGGTTAGAGATTCACGCTAAATTTCGGTGTACTCACTTTTGCCATCGCATCATTGTCCAAGTGAGTTTTCATAGCCCCATTTTCAATTGTTTTTATACTACTTTTGGGGGAGATACATGCTTAACTATTTTTCACAAGTACTTTATCTTTTTAAGGATAACTTCTATCATGATCATCATTGTTTCAAACTGAATGTTGTACTATATTAGTTGTTCTTGTTTGTTTGGTATAGTTCTACGTCGTATAAAGTTCTATGTCAGTTGACTACTGATACATCGTCGTATAAAGTTCTATGTCAGTTGACTACTGATACATCGTCGTATAAAGTTCTATGTCAGTTGACTACTGATACATCGTCGTATAAAGTTCTAAATCAGTTGACTACTGATACATTGAGTCTAGTCCTATTGATTAAGCTCTATTGTTCTACGTCGAGTTAGGTACTATTGTGAATTCATTTGACATCAAGTGTTTGAACACAAACTATACACATTTTGGCAGTGGGTTGTGAACACACAGGTTGCAAGTTTTGTATGGGCGGAACTTGGAACTGAGTGGATTCACAATGCCTTTGCTGCATAAACGATTTTGAAAGACTTTACATTTCAACTCAAACTCTATGAACTCACTCAACCTTTGTGTTGACACTTTTTAGCATGTTTTATCTCAGGTATCTAAGGCATTCACCTCATGGCATGCATGTGGACATATCATAGAGTCGCGGTGACGACGCGTCTCACTTGGGTTTTATGAACTTTAAAAACATCGTTTGACTTGTACCAAACTTACTTTCCGCACATAGTAACTTTCATTTGGGACCTATCTTTGTAACTCTGAATGTTTTTATTAAATCAAGCGATGTATTTTTCAAACGACACTTTAGGTCGTTCAATATAACTGTGATTGTGATGCTATGACAGTCAATCCCCAGGAATTCCATTCCGCTGCAAAACAGGTAATTTGGGGGTGTGACAATAAATCCATGTGAATGGTATGAAGAACTTCCGTAACAGAGTTTGTAGGTTTGGGTTTGTGGGCATACTTCTTGCTTTTTCCCAATTGGCATGCTGAACAAATATGATCCTTTTCATACTTTAGTATAGGTAAGCCTATTAATAAGTCCTTTCTGGAAAGATCATTTATGGTGCCAAAGTTCAGGTGATTTAGACGCCGATTCCATAACCATAACTTTGTTTTCGAAGCCTTTGACAACAAGCAGATTGGAGAAGACTTCATCATATCTTCGATAGAGATGGTGTATAGATTTGAACCACGTGTTCCTCTTAAAAGTTCTTTACCATTAAGTTATCTAACGAAACAAGTATGTTTTCTGAAAGCCACTTCTAGATCAGAATCACAGAATTGACCGACATAGAATAAGTTATGACCAAGACCTTCAACGTAATATACCCTGGAGATAACACTATCACCGACAACATAGTCTCCATAACCCATAATTGCACCGAAATGATCATTCCCGAATCTAACAGTCCCGATAAATTTACTCACAAAGTTCATGAGCCATGACCGGTCTCCAGTCATATGCTTGGAACAGCCTGAGTCCAGGTACCACAGAACGATTTGAATAATCTGCAATTGAACACAGACAAGAATGGATAACTGGATAATTGGGATCCCCAGGCAAGAATGGGTTCTATTTGGTTAGTAACAGTGATTGGAACACCCACATCAGAAGTAGAAACAATGGAATCATCAGGGATAGATGCAATGCTAGTGTCCGTATTTGACCTACTCAAATTATGTTCACTTCTTAAAGGAATAGTTCCACCAGTAGGCATCCATTTCCTAATGGGCATTGATCTAGATAATTTAGGGCACATCTCTTTAAGATTGATTTTATGGCCAGTAGGTATCCACTGATAACCTATGCTACTAAATTTCCTTCCTGTGGGTTTCCAATGTTTTCTAACCTTCTTCCGCCATTGCTTTCTACCCTTCTTAGCTTATTTTTTGTATTCACTATCTTAACAGGGCATTTAACAGCATTAATCAATTCATTCACACCACATTCATGATTAGTAACTGAAACCAAACAATTATCATTACATGTTTTGCCAAAAGTAGCAGAATTCGAATTAATTACAGTACGCTTATAGCTAATACTAGAATCAACACGATTCGTTTTATTCAACTCAAACTTAATGTTCCTAGGATGGTCTTCTACTTTCTTCCATTGCACATTCTTAGCTTGCGAGGTCCTATCTTGCTTTGTATTGCCTAAAGGCTTTGACCCGCTTGCTTTTGTGTCACTGATTACTCCTGTAGAGGGAATTGTGGGAACATTAGTTGGTTGGGCTACCTTGTGCATTACAGGTTTAGAAGTGCTGGGATCTGAGCTAGTTGAAGGCACATTAAAATTCACTTTCTTAATGCTGAGCGTAGAAGTGCTGGGATCTGATCTACTAGGCGGCATATTAAAATTCACTTTCTTAATGCTAGGCATAGAACAAGGTATCACAGCTTTACCTTTCTCAAAAAAATATTTAGGACATGTTGCTTTTAAACATTCTAACATCTCCTGAGATCGTTTGGCCTGAATGCAAGCAAACCTAATTTCACTATTAAGTGGTTTATTTATGAAGTCCTCTTCTACAATCTCACGGAGATATTCAAGACTATCCTTAAGGCGAGCAAGATAATTATGAAATACAAGTTCATTATTCCTAAGATGAGGAGGAATGTATTTAACAGTCACAATATATTTAGAGTCTGCAGATGACTTTGATGCAACATTCTCATTGAAGACAAGTGGCATTTTCCCTTTTTCCTGACTCCTCAGATTCTCAATTTCCTTTTGTAAAGACGTTATTTTTTCGTTATTCTTGTCACGAGTGACTTTCATTGAATCATATAACTCTTTAAAGTGTCGTTTAAATTTTTCATTTTCTTCTAGAAAACTCTCATTTTCCTTTTGTAAAACATTAACCAAGTTTTGAAGATGAAAAGTTTGAGAACACTGAGAATCTAAAGGAGGAGGCATTTGGGAGCCAGTCACATTGTTCTTTTCACCCTTTAATTGTGAAATTTGGGCTTTCAACTTTTTGATCGTGTTACAATGAGCTTGAATCTGTTCGTCACGTTTGTTTATTTGAAAAACTGCATCAAACTCTGGAACATTTGAGGATGTTTTGATGTTTGAGGGTTTGACATTTTCTTTGAGACGTCGATATTTTAGTTGTAGATCAAAATGTTCAACTTCTAGCTTAGAAAGATGTTTTACCAAATTATCGTGATCACTGATCAATTTTCTCATTTAGTTATGAGTTTTTGTTTTTAAGCTCAATGACACGATCATGGGAAACTTTCAAAGCAACAGATAATTCATGAAATTGAGATGCGGTAATAGAATACTTAGTCACAGTATAAAACACATCTTGAGCAACACAACTCGAAATCAAGTTCTCATTTAAGATATGCAAGTTCTTCCTTTCAACTTCATTATATTTGAGTTCCTGTTCATAATTATTGACCTCAACTATCATTGCATCAAATTCCTTTTCCATTTCTTTAATATATGAGTTTATTTCATTTTGAAGACTCTCAAATTGACCTTTTAATTGTTTAAAGAAAGGCATGACCTCAGTTAAATAACATTCTTTAGTTTGCTCAAAACCCCTTTCCCCTTCAGTAATCCCAGTGGGTGTGATCCTTTTCTTACACGTTTTCTCAAAATCAACAAATAGTTGATAAACAACATACATGCTGATTAAGGTCTTGCTATTAGTAGAAATAGTTCTAGGAACTAAATGCATTGGTGTATTTGGAGGATACACAGTAGCTGCATGCACTTTCCTAAGGGGAGGGTTTGTTTCAACAAGTTCACTTGCCTTTTGTTTATCCATATCTTTCTTCCAAAAAAATTGTTCTGGGGTTAATTGAGTTTGAGGCTTAAACATGTTCAGGGAGATCCAATTTTCTTTTGTGTAATCATGGGGTTTGATCGTCATATTTTTCTTTTTAAACTCAGGATCGTTAAGCTTCTTTTCCATTTTCTCCCTAGAGATATCATCTAATTTTCTATCTTCTTCAGTGCACTCAAAGCAACTAGGTTTCTGCCTAGGCTTAAGAATTTCATTACCATCATATATTATCTTCTGACCAGCTCTAGCCTTTTTACCTACCTCAGGATTTGGTTCCTTAACAAGGGGAATACTATGCTTATCGCTTAAGACTCTGTGCTTAGTAATCATGTGAGCAGTCTGAATGGTATTCCCTTGTACGTACAACTTATTTTCAAGCTTATTTTTCAAAGTTTTTAGATTGGAAAAATCATTCAAAAGTTTTGATTCCTTAGCATTAAATTCTTGTTCAAGCACTTTAACATTATCTTGAAGTTCTTGCTTTTGCTTAGCAGTTTTAGAAAGCTTTTCTTGTAAGAAATTTAACTCTTGTTTTAACACTTCTTCTCTAAAATTACTTTTTCTAATGATTGTACGCATTTGGTCATCCATTTCCTGCTCACAGGTAGTTAACTCAAACTTAGCACATTGTTCATAAATTGCAACTTGTTCTTTATAGGCATTCAGTTCAGAGATAACAGAATCATCTGGGGCACATGGAGTGTATTCATCAAAAACATAGTCATCATTGACTGCAGAAGATGCATCACTTGGTTTAATCACACTTTCACTTTGGATCACATATTGATCATATGGGACAATATTACTATTACCCATATTAACAATATATGTTTCACAAGTTTCATGTGATTGCACTTTGTCATGTATCTTTTGCTCATCAATTTCATCATATAATTTTAATACCTCTGAGATAATTGATTCTTTGGATGGACCAGATTGCTTTGATGATGAGACCTTTGGAGAGACCATTGGAGAAATGCTAGCCATGAAGATTGTCTGGGCAGTAGGTTCATCATCGTCATCAGAGTCATATGCATCACAATCGGCAACTTGAAAGGCATTTTGATGATTGTGACCTATTTCCTGAATTGGCTGCTCATCCACATCTGCATCATATGTCTTAGCATTCCCTTCTGCAAGAAATAACAACTCCTCTTCATCTAAAACTGCTCCATTATCCTGAGCTTGCACAAGCAACATCTTGTCTCTGAAGTATTCTGCATTCTGTGGACGTTTTGGAGATGTGCAGTTCCTCGCAATGTGTCCCTCACCACCACAGTTGTAACATTTGATTGGCTTTGCTTGTCCTTGATTTACATTTCTTCCACGATTCAGATTAGCCACATACCCTCCACCAACTCCACCTCTTCCTTGTTCATACTGCCTTCCTTGAACTGGTTGCACCGTAACCTTCCCATCTCTGATGGTAGCTTGATTATGTGGGTTAGATGTTGTTCTGAGGTTATTGTTGGTGTGTGGGAGGGAATTCAGATTTTGACTGACCATGAGAGATAGTTGATTGATGAAGTTTTCCATGAATGTGTTTGAATCAGGAGGCTTGTATGATGGATCTGGAATGAGTTTGTAGTTACCATTACCCGTTGTTATGACTTGAGAAGCTTTGGTGGTAATTCCAATATTGGTGTAGAAGGCTGTTGAATCATTTGACGAACTTGATTCTCCCTGTTTCAATTTGAACAGTTCAAGAATCCTTCGTTCAAACATAGCATGTCTCTCATTCTGAAGAAGGAAGGCATACAATTGCTCATAGTTGGTGTTCTTCAGTCCTTTGGTTAGCTTCACAGAGGTGACAAATTTGTGCCATTCGGGATTCTTGTTGTTCACAAACTTTGAGTTCAGCTGAATATTTGGCATGGTCATTTTGATATTCCTCATATCCTTTACAAGCTTGTGGAATCTCACGTAATATTCATAGACACTTTCTTCTGGTTTCATCTTAAAGTGCTCAAATTCATCATACAGTTGTGATTCTCTGTCTTCCTTAGTTAATTCAGAGCCCGAGAGAAGCATCTTGACATTATCCAAAACCGCCTTGGCTTCAGTGTTGTGATTGATAAGCTTGTAGATATCTTTTGGAAGACCTTGAAGTATAATGTTTGAAGCCCTGATATCAGCATCGAATCTCTTTTTCTCCTTATCACTGAGCTCATCATATGTTTTTGGTCTGTCCAATCCAAAGATCATAGTTCCATCTATAGCAGTATCGAGTATGTCTCTTGTAGTCTCAATCTGATAAGGTCCTTCATCAATTGACTTGAGAATGTTGACTCCATTTTCCTTTCCCAGACAATACAACCTAATTCGTTGAGCCCATGAGTCATAATCAGTTCTGTCAAGCATAGGTGGACGAGTATCTGATCCAACTGCTTGAACGTCCTCAGCTACAGAAGAAACGATAGTAGGTACGTTGTTGGACATGATTACAAGTACTACGGGATTTTACTATTCTTTGATTAAACCGGGAAATTGATTCTTTCACGGGGATTTTACTAAACCAAAATAACAACCGTAAAAATGTAGCACGAAGAAGTGACAAGTCTCAATAGACAAGTAGCTAAACAGTCAACTCGCTTTGGTATCAACATGCTAAACAGTCAACTCGCTTAAAAGACAAGTCGCTTAAAGAAACAACTCGCTTAATAGCCAAGTCGCATACAGAGACAACTCGCGTCACCACCAAGTCGCTTAAACCAACTCGCTGACAATACAACTCGCTTAATAGCCAAGTCGCTTTAAAACTCAAGTCGCTTAAAGAAACAACTCGCTTAATAGCCAAGTCGCATATACCAACTCGCTGCTAATACAACTCCCTTAATAGCCAAGTCGCTTAAGCCAACTCGCTTCCAATAACAAAGCAACTCGCTTCCAAGAAACTCAACTCCGTAGCTCAACTCGCTTCGTACAATATTTGAAAACAACCACTTTATCAATCAAAAACAGCTAAACCACAATGATTCAAGCCTTCCAATTCAAAACCTAAACACATATGATGATCCTAAATACAAAAGTACAATCAAAATTCAAACTTTAACACTAGAAATTGACCAAATGATTCAAACTCTCCTAAACACTTATAACCCCAAAAACCTTATAAAATCCACCAAAACAAAGAGCATGAATGATGACTGATCAAACCATGGCTCTTGATACCAATTGTAAGATATAGGATTTCACAAACACATCAAACCAAATCCATATGGGGCGTATACAATGTTTTAAAGAGAGAAAGGGAAGAGAGTTGGGAACTATGTGAAACAAAGAAAAATGGTATTGAAGCTCCAACCCTCTACCTTGGGAGGTAGAGGGTATTTATAGTGTTTTACAATAAACGCCACCTACGGGCTGTGGATCAGGCATACAGTGGGTAAAGACCCTTCCGTCTTCCACGGTGTTGCTTAACTAACTACTTATTAACATAACATGACTACGACTATGAGCTTTCCAACGAGTACATATACTTGAGGTGACCGACACTTTAATGACTGAATTTTCTAATTCCTAACAATATATATATATATATATATATATATATATATATATATATATATATATATATATATATATATATAGGGTAAAGTTAAAATAAAAAGACAAATATCCGTAAAAAGAATAAAAAAATATATATATTTTTTTTAAATTCTCAAAAAATTCCAAAACAATTCCACAAGATCGGGTATGTTGGTGCATAAAACTTTTGTGAAAACATTTTTTTTTATAATTTTGAGTTATGATACGTTTTTTTTAATGCACAAAAAATGAATTTTGATGCGCAAAAAAATTTTGATGCACAAAATTTTTAACTTGTTTTAGTTAATGCGCAATGTTATTTTGATGAAAAAAGTCAAAAGAAGTTGGGTGCAAAAACCAATTTTTGATGAACAAAAAAATGATTTAATGCGCAAACGTATTTTTCATAATTTTTTTTCGGAAAAAATATCCACTTTTAGAAAAAAGTTTTCACAACTTTTTCATGCACCATCATACCCGATCTTGTGGAACTTTTTGGGAATTTTTCGAGAACTTTTTTTGGAAAAAAAAATCTTTTTATCTTTTTACGGATATTTGTCTTTTTATTTGATCTTTATCATATATATATATATATATATATATATATATATATATATATATATATATATATATATATATATATATATATATATATATATATCTATATTATATATAACAGGAGGCATGACACGTAGATTATTCCACAATTGCCACATCAATGCCACCTCACTGCCATGTAATTCATTTTAATGCCATGTAATCATTATTTGTCCACCTAAGCAATATTTTTTTTAATTTAATTAAATATTGTGTAAATTTCGGATTTTTTATATAATATAATAATTTTCGAAATTTAATTATTGTGTTTAAAAATGTAGTTAGCAGGATTCGAACCTAGGATTTGCTAATACAGTAATGAGTATCCTTACCACTAGAGCAACTTATTTTTTGAGATATATTTTCCAAAACCATAAATATAATGTTCAACAAAAAATTAATACCAGATTTGAGAATCCCTACAACTTAGGAAACTCAATATTTATTCTCTAAATATTACCTAATTCATTCATTATATCTCTGGCACCCTAATATCATTCAAACTGGAACCCTAAAACACACATACACGATTCATAAACAAGCTCCACCTCTTTTTAATCTATCCACGGTACTTTTCTCGATTTCATTAATATGGTTGTTTGATAAATAAGTTGATGATGTAATGTGTGTATGTGATAAAATAAATTTGCATATGTTGGTTTCTTTGCAGGTTTTTTAATGTTAGACGTATGCAAATAATGAATTTGGATGCAGTGGCAAACATGATTGAGGGGTAGTCTAGAAGTGACCTTATGTCTCCTCATACTTTATAGTAAATTGGATGAAGGTTTTAGTGTAGCTTCTTTTGACACCATGTCAATTATTTTGTACAAGATACGAATATAGACGTTGAATAATAATCATTTAATTATGACTTCTGACAGTTTTCTTTATGGTCTATTTATTATTTCCAACAATGGAGTCCGCGAGAGGCAAGTGGTCCGATCACAAATGCTACTTACTCATGTGATAGCAAATCAATATACATCACTTTTGAGGATGGAAGTATAGACATTTTAACTGCATCGACACTCAGATTGCATTGTCGTATCTGTTCAACTGCATATCTTGCCTCAAATCCAACGTGAGTATTTTCCAGTGATATGGTTTCATATGTTATATAGTTCCGTGTTTCTAATCTGTTATGACTTGCAGTTCAAGGGTGTACCCGCTTGTGGTTGTTGCGCATCCGCTTGTGGGTGCTGCAAATACAACTAATCAATCTCACCGGTAGTGCTCTTTTTTTGAAACTTTTCAGAGCAAGATGCAAAGATATAGACAGGCGATGATACATGGAACATAGCTTTATAGAGTTCAAATTAGATGCAGCACCAATATCTGTTCATTTGTTGCTGTTACCTATAGAATCAGTAGCATGTAGTGTTGTGTAAATCCTATATGAAGAACAAGCAAAATGGCTGGTTTTGTAACTTCAAATTATTGAAACATGCTAATAAGGGCCAACAAAAATCAATGGGACAAGAAACAAAAATGGAGATAGATGCAAGAAGCTTTTAGGATGCTGTTCCTATTTAGATTCAATCACTGGAACATGCTAATAAGGGCCCAATTAATACTTATGATTTGTCAACACCACTGGCTGATTATGAAAGAGTAGGGTGTAATCGAGTCAAGCCGAGCTCGAGCTCGAAAAGGCTTGAGCTTGGCTTGAAACAAAAATAGTAGGCTTGAGCTTGGCTTGATAGCTTGTCAAGCTCTAATCATCTAGGCTTGAGCTTGGCTTGAATAAGTTCGAGCAAAGCTTGAGCTTGGCTTGAAAAGCTTGAATGTATACAAAAATATTGTATTTGATAGACAAAGTCATCAATATATATATATATATATATATATATATATATATATATATATATATATATATATATATATATATAAAGTAATACAAACTAGAACCACATTTGAAAACCAAACTAAATTAATTTAACAGTAATAAAACGAATAATAACATTTTCGTACTAAGTCCAACATTAGAATGAAACATAAGCCAAAGTAGTAATTAATGTTGTCATCGATATACTAAGTATAAACAAAAGCTAAAATTATCTAATAGTAGTATATATTTTGGTCTATTAATATTCACGATTCATAACTAGAAACTTATATTCGCTTCTAGATATAAAGCAAGTAAGCAACATCACTGGTTAAAGATACCGTCGTTACAAATAATTACAACTTTATTTACCATATAAAATTCCTTCAGAGTATATTAAATAATTCTTTATGAAAAATCCTTATAATTAGAATAATATTCAAAATAGCCCTTAGTTACTTATATGAATTTAATATAAAAAGATATATATACTAAGGCTTGATAAAAGCTCGAGCCAAGCTATCAAAAGCTTGAGCTTGGCTTGTTATAAGTTTCGAGCCAATTTATTGGGATTGAGCTTGGGCTTGAGCTTGATAAAAGCCTGGCTTGATCGAGTCAAGCTCGAGCTCGAGCTCGAGTTGCTTGATAAAAGCTTGACTTGATTACAACCCTATGAAAGACCATCCTGATTGACACGATCTTTTCAAACAAATGCACCGGATATCCATTCAAATGAAAATATGGATTTATAGATGGATGAAATAGATTCTTTTATTGAAACTAACATAGCTTTCACTTAGTACGTACCAAGGGAGAACTTTCTCATGACCAAAGAACAACTTTTTGACATGACATGCAATATTTGGTGAAGATTATACAACAATTGGAGCTTATGATACTAAAGTCAATGCGGTGTTGGAAGATGCTCCATTGGACGAGAGGAATATTCTAGGTCATCAGGTTACTTTTCAGACTGCTGTAGAAGCTACTCCTCCCGATAATAAAGTTGATGACGAGGTAAATTATTCATTGTTATAAAAGTATAATCTTCTGCTCACTTTAAAACAGTTAATAAAATGACTTCTATTATCAAGTTTGCAGGAGTACTGAAATCATAAATCATTCTACAAAGTTCCATAGGAATTCATATGTTTCTTCTGGTAAGAGTCTAGGCTGGTGTTTTTTCTCCATTACTTCATTCCAACTTCATAAATCCTTTTGTGATTGTCATGTGCAAGATTAGTGCGATTGAAATTAGAGAATTGATAATTCGATGAGTCTTTTTTATGGAATGCATTTTCATTTTAATGCTGATCGTGGGAATACCTAACAGGGTTCACAACAGCAGCTTTTAATGACCATAAACGTCTGACCATAAATGTGGCAGGTCCTCACAACATCAGCTTCTAATGACCATAAGTGCATTATTCAGCTTCTGATAGGGATCAAGAAGCCCTAAAATTAGCCCAATTCATGAAGATGGTCGACATCTTGCTCAATGCTATGACAAAATACGTCAAGAGGCCGAAACACATGTGCTTATCTTAACCTGTTATACATCCTATATTAACTTTATTATAATTTTAACAATAATAACTTTGATATTACCCTCCAACCTTGGTAGGTCATTGAGGTTTCTAAAAGAAAAACAAAAGTGATGGAGGGATCCGAGCATCAAGATTTATTTGCTAGACTTAAAGCAGCTAAAACAAAAATGCAAGATATGAAGTCGAACATGGTAACTTTGGGAAAAGAAGTTACATCAGAAATGGCGGCAGTTGAAGCTCAACAGTAACAACACTTATCTTTTGCACACGAGGTGTGTTTGGACAGTATCTAACCTGCTCACAAGCAAATATTCACGTGCTTAAGATCTATTTAGAATATATACCAGATATATACATGAGCGGGTTGGTAACGGGTCAAAGGAGTCGGGTAACCTAGAAAACTTTGTTGTCCATATTTCAGTTAATGTATACATAGTAAAAGTTATATTAATACAACAAATTTCAATAAAGTTCCACACAATATCCATAAAAAAAAAATTTATGGTATAAAGGCGCAAAGGCTCGAACTTACATAATAACCATGCCAATAATATAGTTCCCTTTTGATGTTAGCCTCAATGCCCTTAAGGAACTGTTCAATAATTTTCTGCATATCGTAAACATTGTAACTTATAAAAATAAATCACAAGGGTGGATCTTGAAATGGCTTCTTAACTAAAAGGACGTAGCTTTACCAGAAGAATTAGTTTTGGATGAACGAATTCCACCAGAAGCTTCTGATGTTGGAATTATATAACATGACAATCAATAAATAATCACAAAACATCAAAGTATACATGCGGAAGCGTTTAGCATTTATTAATGAACAATTAATTAACATAAAAGAATATGCGTACCTTTTCTTGATTCTAGCCGAACAAGAATAAAATCCACAAACTAGCAATTGGATGAACCCTAATTAGGGTTTATAGGATTATAAGAATTACCCCTTACCGTTTTGTAATTCAATCCAAGATACAATCAATAGTGTGATTGTACCACGTTCTTGTACACACGTACTATAACAAATTAAAGTAATGCTAGTTTTAATTAAACAAATAACTTTGAGTTGGAAAAGATGGTGATCGACACCCTTAAGGTGGTGTACGATCGGTTTAGCAAGAAAACACACAAAACAAGTTTTAGGTTTAGCTAATGAATACAAGAGATAAATTACAAACACCCTTGGTTTTGTATTTATACCCAAAGTAACTTAGTGACCAAGTTAGCTAAGGATTGGGTTATGGAAACCCATAGGACGATCGGCCTAAGACTCCCACATGGGATTCTAGAACCTTCTCGATCTCCAATTTCATCTTTAGTCCTTCCCAATTATATTTAACGACCGTTAGTCCATTACAACTAATTACTTAACGTCCGTTATAGTTATTTCGTTTAATTAATAAATAAATATAACTATTACATTTAATTATTAACTTTAATTCTCATACGTAAAGTGTGCAATCCCGTGGTCTCGAGTTCGATCCTAACACACGTCTATTAATTTATTGTCCATTAAACCAACAGCTCCCACTTGGACATATCTTAATAGAGTGATCACATCGGTTAGCTTCTAGCAACACTTCGATGCCTCTAGTACAACTCGAGCAAGGCTCCTGGAAAACCTTTTAATGATTTCTCATTATTATTATCCTTTTGTTTCTAATACCATGTTAAATAAAGATATGGAATTAAGTCATTCTTTATTCAACCATTTTGTTTCTCGTTATAAGTGATTGAGCAAGATTACCAAATCTTCTAAACATATTTAGGGGAGATTTTGGGTGTGGCCACACAAGCATCTTGTCAACCCTACGAGGGGCCCAGCAGTATTAAACTCCAAATAAATTTGAAGGAAAAAATTCTATCTTGACTACGAGAATAACCCACAAACTTTGTAACATTTCTGAAAACAACCCTTATGACTACCAGTTACGTATAGCGTTAAGTTGCTCCACAGAAGTGCACTACATTCATGACACTTATCTGGTATCTCAAGTCTGAGGATAACTATTCATAATTTACTTATAACAATATCCACAAAGTAAATTATGTAGTTGGGATAAGTCCTATATTCAATTCATTGAATATCATCTGAAATTGGTATGCATTCTCATCAATATACTTTCAAGTATATTCTACCATATCTCTCAGATTTGTCTTAATTTAATGATACTCCCATATCATTAATTGACAACGGACGATTTAGAAAAAATAAATTTATTCACGGATTAAACATGCAAATATAGGATACAATATATTATAAAATCAAACATACCAAGTACTTGATTTATTATAACAATTGTTTAACCTCCCTTATCCAAATACCAAATAGATCAATGCATGAAAATTCGAGTTGATGAATTATGCCTCAAGCAATGACAATCATACTTGTTGACAAAGCATAAATCAACCAACTTAATCTATCGTAATTTTGAGAATACTTATTTCAAGAATTCAATTAGTGAAGTCCTTGTATGTGTGCATTCACCAATCCACATAATAATTCATAAAGTGTGTGACATCCTCTATCACCAATTTATGACAATTTAAACTTTCAAACATTTTAAAGTTTAAAGTATTCTTATTCTTTTAATGTATAATGCAACTGTGCTCTTAGTAGCACAACCAGTTCACATGGCCATTAACAAGGATGAAATCCTACCATGACTAGTATTGAGTGTCATCTCAATTAAACCAGCATCATTGTATACAAACAACAATGTGCTCATTAAAACTCCGTAAACTTTAATATCTTATTGTGTAATGTTTGATGCTTTCCTAACTTTCAAGTTTAAAGTTGATGACAATTTGCACAACATTTGACATATTGTTCATCCATAGAATCTAGGAGCAATTCCATGATGAGGATGTAATTCTTTTAGAATATTCATTACACAAGTTATCTAATAACTTTTAGTTAGATATCAATGTTGTCAAATCACTTCTTATTCAAGAATGATACAACAATTTAAATACACAACATGATGTACATGATGAATCTACAGGTCAAACTTAGACTTCATTCACGTTCTATCTTGTCAAAAGATATTTATCAATTTCCCAAATGATATATCATGTTTTATTAGAATCATTTATTTTACTGCACATGTTTATTAATAATAAACATATTCCAAGGTTGTATGTTTTAATTCTTAAATCTTACAAATGAAGTTTCATTCCAATCTAAGACTTAACATTTAGCTTTCAAGGAATGTTACTTCCTACATGTTATACAGCATATAAGATTTAAAACCTTAACATAATACTCCCACTAGCTTTTAGGAATACTTAAAATTTATCTTATTTCAATTATAAATCGAAACTAGGATTTAATAATTTAACATAAGAATAATTTCATAGATGCATGCATTTATCCATACATGAATTATTGCACTTCGTACACTTCCAAAGATTATATGAATTCAAAAAACCTTTCAATTACTTACCGTCCTCGCTCAAGTAATTTCTCCAAGAAAGAATTTTGATATTCCATTGTCATATTTCATATTAATGAAAACAAGTATGACAATTATCATCTTTATATATTTAATGTGTCTAGGAAATAATATTCAATCATAATTAATTACTTAAGTATGATTAATAATCTTGTCATAAAACATGCATTAAATATGTGTACAATATTGTCCATATGATTTCTACATAGAAATTCAAACCACTAGGGTTTTTCATCTCTTTGAAGAAACTCATTTCCATTCTCTAGTCTAACTGTTAGGTCACTAGTTTTACAACACAAGCTTAAAGAGAAAGAGATAAGGCGATTGAACAAGTATCAAACACACACACACACAATATTGTAACCGGTTATGCGTAGGAGGTGAGTGAAAGAATAACTTGAACAACCAACCCTCAAATGAGGGTTTACAATAGTTTATATAGGCAAGGAGCTAGGGCAACACTCCCTCTCCTTCCCTATTCCTTATTGGGCTTGGGCCTCAGCTTATGGGCCTTCTACATAAGCTGGACCTTAAACAAACATAAAGGCCATAATAAAGCTACCTATTACATATGAAATATAAATACTTGAAATACTGTTTAGGAGTGATTCCAACAATCTCCCCCTCAAGTATATATGAATGTAAACGGTGAAGGCGTTGATGTAATAGTAGCTGTGACGTCTTCTGACATTCTTCTTTCTTGTGAGAGGAATTGTCTTGATTCGAACAATCTCCCCAGTGTAGAGAGATCGTTATCTTTGAGCAGTTATGCTTCGACGTCATCTTTAACTTTGTTCTTTGATCATTGTTCTTTGTGGTGAAAGTGATAGTATGTTGTTGTCTGCATCAGTCTGCCTCAGGTCTGCTTCGCTGCTCCAGTGTCTCCACGTCATTCTTCAACATGCTCACACGCTCTATGACGTTGGAATTCAATACTGATGAAGTTCTTTAAATCTTTATCATTGTAGATTCTTTGGTTTGACGAAGAATCATTCTGACGGTTGTGTTGCTTTTGAATAGAACTTCCATTAGTGTTGATGTTGGCGTGAGCATGAGAAGAATCAGCACGATCATCCCGCTCCGGAGCTTCCATAAGAAGAAAACATTGCAAACGGTTAGTAATAAGCGGTTTCCGGCACTTACAAGTTTGAACTTCGAGAGTGTTAACAGCATAGTGTGAAAACACAACTCTAATTCTTACAAAGGCCGTTCCTGAACTGGAGTCCCACAAGTGAGATAACGCGATGTACCGAAATACATCTACAGTTCAGATGAGTCGCTGAGGTACACCGAAGCATCACCTCACGACTGTAGACCGTTTGAGACACACTCCGCGTAATCCACGGGGAGTTACCGAAGTGACCTGCTGTCAGGGCTGTTTGATGTTGACCTTGGCAGGAGTTTCCATTCAATCACTGAGGAGCACAGATGTGAACCTCTCATAAATGTTCTCGACAGATTGCTAAGATCTGTGAAGGACTCGATATGAACCACTGAATCACTGAAGATCTTATTTGTTGATCAACAAGTGATTAAATGTCAAGTGTTCCTAAGAGATCTTTTGATGAATCTCGTGGCTCTAGACTCAATAGTGCGTTTTGGTTTTCCTGAGTGGAGACTAGGGAGAGGGTCTCCTTCTTCAATACCAGCGATCTCTAAGAGAAAGCCAATAGATTATGTAGGGTTCCCTGTGAGAATGAAACAAGCTTCTGTTGAGAGAAACTTGAGTGGCTAAGAAGGTTTAGTGCATGCGTCACTGGGTCCATGACGACTTTTAATCTTCAATACCGGTGTCACTAAGTGACAACCAGTAGCATATGAATTGAACCCGGTGTCTGCCCTAAGTTGAATAATCTGGAGGGCTATTTCTTTTCACCCTTTACTTTACATTTCTTTTTGATTCTTCAACTCCTTCTTTCTCCGATTCTCATTTTCTCCTTTTTATAATCATTCCTAAGGACTTCTAACACTAACTAATGGTAGTGTCCTTGGGTAGATCCCTCCGGCTCTGGCGGATCATAGGACGGTTATTCCTAACCTTAGTCACCTTATAACTCCATGACTATCCTGTGTTTGCCATTATAACCACTGTAAGTTAAAATATCTCTCAAAGGGTTTGTAAATGAAAAACATGTTTGAACCACAGTGAGAGATAAGTTTTTGCATAAATACTCCCCCTCCACATGTGCTTAATAGTTTTAAAGGTTAAATGCACAGTGAGGAAAGAGCGCGCACTTTTTGAATTGATTCACTGAAGATAGACAATCTCCCGCGAGACACGGTTACGTTGAATAGTTAAAGAGATACATTGTCAGCTTTTAGGTGACAACTAGCTCTAATAACTATCTTGAAGGTGTAGACAAACCTCGAAAGGTTGTCATACCCGTCAGAGTTCATGTCTATCAAGAGTTTCTCGAATGGTACTTTCTACTTGGACAAGTCCTTTGCGAGACACGTTTACATCACTAGCGAACTAGCTTGAAATTATTACCCGTCCAGGACAAGTCTTTTCGAGTTACTAACAGTTTAGTACCGTCAATTCGTAGGTTAAGTCTGAGGTACACAGATTCATTTGCATTTTGTACAACATATTTCTTATCACATAATTTTCTCCCCCTCAAAAATGGCATATAAGATGTTATTTTTGAAACATTTTGAGAATAAATATGACCATTTTGAGTGTTGTGGGAAGAGTGACCACTGTGAACAATTTGTGAACAAAGTTTTCATCAAATACTCCCCCTCAACTAGTGATATAAACGGTTGAGGTTTTGAAATCATATGGGGAAGTACTTGTCTTTTTGAGCAAAACCTTGAAAAATGAAAGGTTTGATAGGTTTTACTCAAAAAATAAGAAGCTTTCGCTCCTTTTATAAGGATTGTGGCACTGAGGCGTACCACAGGGTCCTTTCTTGACCATTACGGGTTGTACACTGTTATGCGTGCACAAGCCATTACATATAAAATCATGCATCCAAAATATTATGAAGGAAACAATTCAAGGGGTACCAGGAAGTGCAGTGATGTTCCCAGGAGTGCGCACAGGGCGTTGAAAGCCGGTGATGTTTCTCCTGGGTCGACCACCAACATAGCTCTCCAAGCGTCTGAACTGATCCCTTCTGAACAACCGTTCATCAATCATGGTGATGATACGTCTCACATCCCTCCTTTCCTGAGAATTCCAGCGCTTAGGATTTCCAACTTTCAGGCGTATATCCTTCAATCTGTACGCCAATCCATCCCTAACCATCTTCAAGGTATGATCCCCGAATTTGTGGAGCTCACTACACGCCATTAAACAGTTTCTGCGAAGTTCACTGCGGTAAACAATGCCGAAAGGTTTGCTGATGAGCGTAAGTTGTTTGAGCTGGTTGATGTCAGGAAGATCAAGCTGTGGTGGAGTGAAGTTTACACGTTTCTGATATGATTCAACAGCCATCTGGATATCTTCGACACGTTCTTTGATCACAATGCGTCTAATGAAGATGAGAACTGACTTGATAAATTCACGTTGAACTTCAGTCGAGAATTGTCGCATACGACCCTGTACTTTGGCAAGGTACAAGTCTTCGATGTCGTTGAGGGACAAGTTCTCAAAGTCAGCCTCTGAGAATTCATAGTCCTGTTCATCTTGTCGTTTGACTATGATATTCTTCAAGAATGTGTAGTCCCACTTAGACTTGAGATCAATGTGTTTGATGGCCACGATGTCCTTTGAGCAATACACTTCATGTTGAGACTTCTGAACCAGGCAGCTTCTGTAGTAGATTCTTCGGCGTTCAGGCCAATGATGAATCCCATACAATGCATCTTGGTCGTATGCTTGCACGTTGTCAGAAAACAAGTGATTTGCACGTTCCTCGATAGCTATGCAGTTTGAGTAAATAGCCGCTGGGAATGGAAGAGTCAGTGATGTAGCGTATTTTCGTGAACCATCGCCACCATGGAGAAGAAATTCCAGGTCTTTGTTGAAGAAATATCTGAAGGGAATCCTTGGTTCATCTGGTTGGCCGATTGTTGGTAGAGGTTTGGTCCAGTCAGTGTAATATGGAGGGTTGTTCCGTTTAGTGAAGTCGATGTTTGCTTCTGGGTTGAGCCAATCCATGTTGTTAGACATGGCTCGAGCAATGTTTTCAAGGTGATATTCAACCTCGATTGCACTTTCCGAGCTGTTTTTCAAAAGAAGGAATGCGTCATTCTTGATGCGCTTCAACTCGGATTTCGTCATCTTCTTCACACGGAATCTTTCTTGCAAGATTTTTGCATGCTCCAAGGTACTACCGTCTACCAATTCTTGACCTTCTTCAGGGTAGGGAGTGTCGTTAACAAGAGTAGCAAACCAATCAAATTCTGCAGTTTTATCGTCATCAAGCCATGATACGACGTCATTCAGAGTCGTTTTCTTCTTCTGTTTTGAAGGTTTTGATGATGATATTGGTTTCTGCACTTGTTTAGGTGAGGTGGGTTGTTGTTGGGGCTCAAGGACCTCTTCATCGTCACCACCCGTGTACTCAAAGTAGTCACCTGTTTTATGAGTCAGGGGTGGTAACTCGGAATCGTCCCGAGGTTTATCAGTAGAAGACCGAGGTGATGGAGACTTATGTTGAGAAGAAGTCCGATGTGGAGGAGGTGGCATAGATGTAGAATGACCAGACTGCTTCTGACGTTTAGGTGCAGAGTCCTTATCCTTATCATCGTCATCTCTTGGTCGTTTGGATTGATCGGCTGACTCCTTGCATGATGATCTGAGTTGATAGTCAAGTAGAATTTCGAAAAATTTAGCTTCATCTGAAGTAAACGTTCCAGATCTCTTTGACATTTGCATCACAAGTTTAGCGATTAACTCAGATTCAGAGAGATCAGCTTCTTTTGCCATTGTATGTTTGACCAATGCTACGATGTTAGGGGTGAGTTGTCTGGAAAATACTTCTTTTGTCACACTGGGGACAGTGTCGAGAAGAAACTTGTGGGTTTGTTCTCTTGCTGACTTCTCCAGTTCCTTTTGGACTTTTGGAACGATATCCTGAAGGTACTTTTGAGTGTAACCTTCAATCATTTCATTTAGTTCCCCCTGACGATGACTTCTCATGAATTCCTGAATAGCTTTCCTATCTTTCCGCATCTCGTCATTCTCATCATGTAAGTACTGCATTTGTTCAGCATACCAATTAAGTTTTCTTTGAAGCATATCCTTCTTTCTAACTTGTTTGACAGCTTTCACAATTCTTGCATGTGTTTGAGAAATCCAAGATTTAGGTGGTTTCTTCACGGATTTGGATGATGATCTGGTTGACTTAGTTGATGGTGGTGGTGATGAATGAGAAGAAGAGTCCGATGATGAGGAGACATGAGGAGACTTCATGTCCTTAGGAGTTTTTGAGGTTTTCTCCTTTGAGTGAGTTGGACTGTCTAGAAGAAACTTTGTATAATCATCCTCGTCATCCTTAGACTTTTCTTTCTCAGTTTCCTGTTTCTCAAAATCATACACAATGGTGTCTTCAACAGGCGGTTGTTGTTGCAGAAGAGTGGTGGCACCAGATCCCTTATCGGGTTGATTAACCGCATCATGATCTGGAGAGGAGTGGGCAGCACCACTTGATCCTCCGGGGCCACCCATTTGTTCTTTAGCAAATTCAGCGGCCTTTTGAATGTGTCGGACATTGTGAAACTTTTTCCTGTATGATTTGTCCAATTGCTCTTCTTCTTCTTCTTCAGAGCTCTCATCATAAGGTACAATAGCTGGAGTCTTCCCCTTTTCTTGGACAGCTGGAGGACTTGGAGGTCTTGTCACTGAGGCAGGTGTTTCGGTTGCAGTAGCAGAGTAATGAACCTCTTCATCTGTCTCAGTATCTTCAGAGCTCTCATCCCTAAGTTGTCTTTGAGGTTCAAGTGTGGGGATAGGTTCGGCTTCCTTTACGGGAACAATCCTTATAGAAGGAGCTTTCCTTTTAGGAACCTTCCTTTGACTCGCAGAACTTGTTGTGCTTCCTGCACTTCCTCTTCTGGTTCTCCTGACAGGTGTTCCAGAAGATTTTTCGTCAAGATGACCAACTTTGCCTTGTCTGACTGCTTCCAGATATCTCTTGTATGTTTCGAGCTTTCTGACATCTTCAGTTAGAAGGAAATCTGGCAGCACAGCACCTTGTTTCTTTGTGGACGTTTCCTTGATTCTGACAGAGAGAATAGGTTCCGTCAACATGTCGTGATTGTCGGGGTCATTGAGCCTCTTGGGAATATCAGGATGAAGTCCAAGTGCTCTCTGTATCAACAGTTTAGTATATCTGATGTAGGGAATCTTTGAGCCAAGTTTGTTGAGAAATGACATCATGTCATCCCAAATCAGAGCTTCAATAGCGATGTGTTTCATGTTGACGAATGCCCAAAATATTTGCAGTTCTATGAGCTTAGGATGCTCATAGCCGCTATCACGACCAGAAACAGACTTGGTGATGATCATGTAGAGTGTTCTCCATGGTTGAGGAATACTCTTAAGCTCTACATGAGAGTGCTTGGTGATTACTCCTGTAGCCTCATCATAACCGATATTGATTAAGAATTGGAGAGTTAACTCTTCAGCAGGTGTGGCATAAAGTTTGGTTGGATTGACTTCAGGAATAAGGAGAGCAGCCCTTAAGTCTGCAGGTGTAATGGTGACTTGTTTGTGGTTCAGAGTCACCGTTACAGCAGTCCTTCCTTTGACCCGTTCCATAGTGTTCCAGAACTGTTGGATGTAGATCTCAGGAATGGTTGCAGAGTGAGTAAGCATGTTCTGATACGGATGAGTCCTCAGAATATCAATAGCAATAAGACATGAGGATTCAGAGCAAGTGAGGGTGTCAAAGTCAACACGGAGGTTATTATTTCCAATCTTCATTGGATAGCCATGAGGATAGATATCAGCAATGGAGAGAACTTCAGGTGCATCCACATTCATTTGTTCAGCCATGTCGTGATCTGAAATAACATTAGCCAAAAGAACCAACATATCGAAAGACATAATGTTAGTCAACAGAAGGTCTTATTGTCTAGTTATTGAAAGTACAGTGTCAATGATTGTTACGAGTCCTAAGTCACTTGTATGTTCAATAATTCAATGATGTCGTGAAATGTTTCGTGAGTTAGTTAACTTTAAGTTTTAAAGTTTATTTTATCACTTATTGCTTCACAACATATCAGACGATTTAAGTTTATTAGTGACATTTTTGGATTCGTGATGATATGATTAGTTTATTTGCAAGTTTGTACAAGTAACAATTCATCATGAAGGTCAATCCAGGGTTAAGCGTAGTTTTGGCAAAGATACGCGTAGACAGGTATGATATATGCTTAGGCGTAGGCTTACGCGTAGAATCCTAACTTACGCGTAAGAAATGTTACGCGTAGGAAAAGGAGACCTTATGCGTAGAGCTTATGCGTAGGCATATATTAACCTTACGCGTAAGGCTACTCGTAAGAGTTGACCTTAAGCGTAGGGGTCACTGTTTACGCATATCCTTCACAGGATACGCGTAGTCCCATATGTAGAACCTTATGCGTAGGCGCTACACGTAAGACTAATCTTACGCATAACAGGCTACGCGTAAGGTGATCCTTATGCGTAGATTAACATCAACCTTGATTCTGAATATTAAGTGTAGCAAGCCTGAAATAAAACATCATATCATCAAAGTTAAACACATATCATTCATTTTATCAACAAAACATGGTATGAATCATTCATATGCAGTTAAGCGTAGAAAGTCATACGCGTAAGTCAAAACCCTAAGGGTTATGAATTACGCGTAAGTTTTCTAACCATAGGATTTGCACCAAACTTATTCTGGTAGTTCAAGAGAGTTGTATGAGCTTATATACCAAGTATTAACATCTAACTCATGGTGAATCAAAAATACCCAAACTTATGAACCTTAAACCCTAATTTCAAAATCTGAATTAATCAGTGTTTCTGGGTAGTTATAGAGCAAGGATATGATTAATTTAACATCATATGAACATAACCCAGCAATATTTAGACCAAAAACACTTCACATTTGGAATAACCCAAATCCACGCATAAACCCTAAGTTTCAAAATCAATCAATTCATGTTTCTGGGTAAGATTTGAGGATAAAGATATTATCATTGATGCTAAAAACACGTTTTGAAACAATCTTTTTAACCACAAACACACAATCTTGATTATGTGTTCATACGCATATGCGTAGAACACAAAACCAAGATTATACATCTTTTTGACCGTTGGATTCACGTAAAAATCAAAACCAGTGTTTGAAAACATGTTAAGATTATGAAACAACTTACAAGATGATGATCCAAAACACAGATTTGAAGATTGATTCTTATGCATAGGATATGTTTGGTTGATAGTAATAAATGAGAAGAGTTAAGTTAGGTGGAGGTTTTATTTAAAATAACTTTAAGTTTTTGACAGTTTTGGTCCCTCCACCTTTTCCATTTTCATCCAAAGCCTTTTAACTTCCAATTTTGGTTACCAAATGAAGATTTTAGAAAACTTGACGACACTCCCCCTCGACTTGAGAAAATAATGAAAGGTTATTAATTAAAGTCCGAGGAGTGTCAATGAACCAGGAAATTTACCACCATTTGTAAAAGAATCAACCGAGATGTGATAACATGCAAGTACACAGATGTTTTGAAGCAGTTAATGGATTATTTTCTCCCCCTCAACACTTGATCGGAAAAATACTGAATTTTGAAAGATAAAAGTGTTGACGGAAGAAATGTACTTGCCATGTTGAAAGAAATGTAGATTGGGAGAATATTTTTGTTGTTTTATCTGATTTTATATTTTTGTATTTTGTTTTTGAAAAATTTATTTACAAAAGATGTTTTGGTGTTTGACAGGTTTTTAAGACTGTTTTAAGAGGTCATCTAATTCCTCTTGAGTCAAACACCTCATACCAATCCGGTGGACCAACTCATTAAACCTAGCGGGAGGCAAGGCTTTGGTGAGCAGATCTGCCAATTGGTATTCAGTACCCACAAAGTATAATTCAACGGTACCCTGTTCCACATGGTCCTTGATGAAATGATAGCGTAGATCGATGTGCTTTGATTTCGAGTGCTGAACTGAGTTGCACGAGATTGCAATGGCACTCCGATTGTCGCAGTACATCGGAATTCTATTAAATACATAACCATAGTCTTTGAGTTGTGTTCTCATCCAAATGACTTGAGCACAACACGCGGACATGGCTACATATTCTGCTTCAGTTGATGACAGCGATGTACAATCCTGCTTCTTTGATTGCCAAGACACCAGTTTATCACCGAGAAATTGTAGAGCTCCTGAAGTACTTTTCCTTGAGTCTAAGCATCCTGCGTGATCAGCGTCTGAAAAAGCGATTAGTTCAAAACCAGAATCCTTCGGATACCAGATCCCCAAATTAATGGTTCCCTTGATGTATCGGAGGATTCTTTTAGCCTCAGAGAGGTGGGTTTCAGTTGGTTGCGACTGATAACGGGAGCATAGATAAACGGCAAAGACAATGTCAGGTCTGCTAGCTGTTAGATACATGAGAGACCCAATAATACTTCGGTATTTGGTAGGGTCAATCAATTTCCCATGTAAATCAGCATCTAATTTCTTGGTATGAGCCATTGGTGTGGCATAAGTATCACAGGTATTCATTCCAAATTTGTTTAACAGTTCAAGGGCATATTTGGACTGACTCAAGAAAATACCACGGGGTGATTGATGAACTTGCAGTCCTAGAAAGAACGTAAGTTCACCCATCATGGACATTTCAAAATTTTTCTTCATGAGTTTTGCAAAAGCGATTGAAAACTTTTTATGTGTTGACCCAAAAATGATGTCATCCACGTAAATTTGAACAATTAAGATGTGTGCCCCGTGATATTGTATAAAAAGAGTTGGGTCAACCGAGCCTTTGGTGAAATTATTGGCAATCAGGAAAGATGATAGCTTATCGTACCATGCCCGTGGGGCTTGTTTGAGACCATAAAGAGCTTTGTTCAGTTTGTAGACATGGTTCGGGAACTCAGGATCAACGAATCCATCTGGTTGGCTGACATAGACCGTTTCTTTAAGTTGTCCATTGAGAAACGCCGTTTTGACATCCATCTGATAGACCGTCATGTTCATATGAGCCGCGAACGCGAGAAATATCCGAACAGCCTCAAGACGAGCAACCGGAGCAAAAGATTCTTCAAAGTCTATTCCTTCTTCCTGACGATAACCCTTAGCAACTAGACGTGACTTGTTTCGGATAACATTCCCTTCAGCATCCAATTTGTTTTTCCAAATCCATTTTAAACCAATGACGTAGACCCCTGTTGGTCTTTCAACTAGTTCCCATACTTCAAGACGTTTGAATTGGTTGAGTTCTTCCTGCATGGATTCAATCCAGTTGTCTTTTGTCATTGCATCCTTAATGTTTTTAGGTTCAGATTGGCAGACAGTGAGTGCATAAATGCAGTGTTCACCATCTGAGTGAAGACGTTGTCTCGTAACGACTGGTTGATTCGGGTTGCCAATAATATTAGCCAGAGGATGGTCTTTTGTCCATCTATGTTTAGAGGGTTGATGTTGATATACATTGTGCAGATTCTGAGGATTCAAATGGTTTGTTGAAGATTCCGCGACATCTGGTGCAGCAGTCTCATTAGCAAACGGGTTGAAGAACGCATTTGGATCAAAATCTGCAGGTGGGGGTACTTCATTCAGAATATCATCAGCTGGTTCATCATTGTTGGAAGCGGTGTGTTCAACTGTTGTGTTGGAGTCAATTGGTGTAGGTGCATCTTCAACAGTAGTTGTTGTTGCAGGTGTATCAGGTATAAGAATATTATCAGGTTGTGCAGCGGAGACAGCGGATACACCAGGAGCACGTTCATCAATATCGTCACAGAACAGAGGAGCAAATAACCTTTCCATTTGTTGACGAGTTAGCTGAGGGCTTTCTTCAGCTGATGATGGGGGTTGAGGGAAGTTTAAACGGTTGTGACCGGGTTCTAAGCTGTTATACTCAGAAGCCATTTCCGTGAGTTCATCGAAATGAGCATGAATCGTTTCCATTACCTCCTTAGTTCGACGATTCCAGATTCGGAAACCTTTAGAATTGTCACAGTATCCAATAAAGACTCCAATATCAGCTTTTGCTTTGAGCTTTCCAAAATCATCACGATCATTATTCGGATAGCAAAGGGATCCAAATACATGAAAGTGTTTGAGGTTCGGTTTATAGTTGTGGACAAGCTCAAAAGGTGTTTTGTTGTGGCGTTTTGTTATCATGGAACGGTTTTGAGTATAGCATGCAGTAGATACAGCTTCTGCCCATAAGTAATCTGGAAGTTTAGCATTGATTAACATTGTTCTTGCAGCTTCCACTAACGTTCGGTTTCGTCTTTCAACAATTCCGTTTTGTTCAGGTGTCCGTGCAATAGATGTTTGATGCTGAATTCCCACTTTCTCATAAAATTCACGAAGGGTTTTGTTAACAAATTCAGTTCCTTTGTCAGTTCTGATGATTCTGATTAAATTGTTGTTGATAAATTGCTTGTTGTTGATTCCATTGTTGATGTTGTGGAGTTAATTGTTGTTGATGATTATAAGTGTGAGGGAAGTAGTTAGAGTATGGTGGTTGAGACATGATGATAAACTTGTGTAGTAAGAATGGATCTTTGTAGTCGAATGAACCTTTGTTGATGAAGTATCCTGAGGCGTAGAAATGACAAGAACCAAGTAGCACTTATGCGTAAAAACACCAAAAGTTACGCGTAACAAGAATAGTTACGCGTAGGATTTAGCTTACGCGTAAGCAGGAGAAAAGACTAAAGTTATGCGTAAACAGTAAGTTAGGCGTAGAAAGTTAGGCGTAGGATTACCTTATGCGTAGGACTAGGTCTACGCGTAAGATGAATCTTAAGCGTAAGATTTTCTACGCGTAAGCTTTATGCTTAAGCGTAAGATTAGGGTTTTATCCCAAGTGATCTTTTACACTTCACAGTGCAAAAGATATCCAAAGTCGACGTATTTTCAGACTTATCCAAGTAAGAAAACACGGAATAAACCAGGAAAATGAAGATCAAGCCAGGAACAAAGTTACGCGTAGAACTACTCGTAAAACTAGGGTTTTGATACGCGTAATCCTACTCGTAAGAATGATTTTGTCCAAAGATGTTTCTAAACCAGTTTTTGTGTGATGAAATAGCTTCAATAACACCAAAATAACACAAAAGTGTGAAACTTGATGATCCAAAGCACTTAAAATAGTTACGCGTAGGATAACACTTGCGTACAAAAACAAGCTTAAAAACAAGGAAAAATACGTAAAGTTCCAAACTTTTTGCCAAAAACCAATAGTTTAACACCTAATAACGTTGAAAGTACAAGAATCTTGGATTCAAAAGTGTAAAAAATCAGTTTTTAAGCGAACCAAAGATTGTGTTATCTTTACGCGTAAGACCCAAAACCAAAACTTCAAAAACAAAGTGTACACCCAACTATTTGGTGATTGATACCACTGTTAGGTCACTAGTTTTACAACACAAGCTTAAAGAGAAAGAGATAAGGCGATTGAACAAGTATCAAACACACACACACACACAATATTGTAACCGGTTATGCGTAGGAGGTGAGTGAAAGAATAACTTGAACAACCAACCCTCAAATGAGGGTTTACAATAGTTTATATAGGCAAGGAGCTAGGGCAACACTCCCTCTCCTTCCCTATTCCTTATTGGGCTTGGGCCTCAGCTTATGGGCCTTCTACATAAGCTGGACCTTAAACAAACATAAAGGCCATAATAAAGCTACCTATTACATATGAAATATAAATACTTGAAATACTGTTTAGGAGTGATTCCAACACTAACTATTAAGATAAACCAAATTTCCAAAATTGATTATCTTTATGGACATCATCTTTAACATTCATAGTATGAGTAATTTACCCAATTCAATATTTGGTAATCCATCATAATGATTATCAGTTTTACTATAATCCTGTAACTCATATTTCTCAGCATATAAGTCAAATATCTGAGATATCCTTGCATATCTATGAATGAAAATTTCATCATCATGAGGTCTATCATTTACATGTCTAACCTCATCATGATATTTACTAGTGTGTTTTAGAAGATTATGTATCTTGTAATTTTATCTTTCAAGATAAAAAAAAACTCCCACTTGCCTTTTGTAATATATAGACTATCTATATATACTTAGCAATTAGGGCAAAACTACATTGTTCTCCTTTTGGGACATTACAAATACACATTGACAATTCCAGACTTTAGTTTGTTAATAACCTGTTCATAAGTAGTTTAACAAATTCAGAATCTTCAATTTTAAAACTTAATGTGATTCATCACATTCCATAATAAAATGGTGTTTTAACAATCTTCTAGGTTGGAGTCATATTGAGTATATTTAATCCATACTCAATTTTCTAACCTTGTTACTTTTTAAGAAAGAAGTTATGGTTATCTTGAATCAAATAAATCAAATAGAGTTTGATTCTCCTAACTGAACATGCCATCAACTTGTGGTATTCATTAGAATTAATATTGTAAGACAATCTAACAATATATATAAGATAAACATATTCCTTTTGGCTTACCTATTTACCAACTAAGTCAACTTAATGGTATAATAGACTTTCCAAGCCAATTACATGCTTTATAACACAAGTACCTTTTAACCAAGTCACTTCATATCCATGTCTCAACAAGAAACATAAACTGTTATAATCCCATTATACGTTATAAATCATTGATCAACTCAATGACTTCTTGTATATGTCTTAATTAAAAAAAACATAACAAGTTAACGTCTTACTTTATTATAAGTCTTAAAAGACTTTATGTTTATGTCTTTACAATGAATCATAAACATCTTTAACTAAAGTAATTATGAACACAACTCTTGGTTTCACTAGTAATTTCAAGTTAATTTATTTTCTTCACAATAATGTAGAACTACATTATTTATTCATTTATTTATGTCATTCCAAAAATTCATAAATATACAAATTAAAGTAGTATTAGATTACTTCATTTATTTATGTCATTCTAATAATACATAAATATTTAATTTGAAGTAGTCTTATATCTATCATCTTGACACATATTCCAAATACTTGTCTAATTTATAAACTGCAAATATGTCCTTGCAAGGTCTGACTTCACATAGAGATTTACTTTGTTGTTGCAATCTCGTCAAGTTCTGACATGACGTAAATTGCAACACCAAGCGTTTCTTGAATTAGATATTTACAAGTTATATTAGAATGTTGATCTCTTACCTTGCAGTCAAGAGAATCCGTTAAATCATATACTTATATGTTGTACCTTGCACACAATATAGATTTCTCCCACTTGTGCATGGAACAACATCATGTAGCAGATAAACAACACGACATATGTTTGTTTATGTGACTAATATGATTGTGTCATTGATATTAGCATAACTAGTAGATGTAGAACCACTTCATTGTCTAATATGGAAACGTACATGACTATCCTTGAAAACATAAGTGTCTACAAGTGGAAAGTAATTATCGTAAGACATTCTAGAGATAATCTGGGTTACTACCACGATGACAAAGCTTGTAACTCCCACTGAATAAGAGATCATTACATTAATTCCTTATCCAGTAATAAGAACACAACACTTCCACTGGATTTGACAACATTGTAAGTGTTTCATTAACCAGTGAAAGAAAATAGCGTTCTATTTACTTCCCTACACCTTTGAGAAAGTCCATACATAACAATTACTTATGTACTAAAAGAGTGTATTCTACTATGTAGATGATGAATTATTCATCAATGCTATTAACTTGAAATAATTGGGCATGCAATTTCTTTCTTAATAGTTCTACTATTCCAACAATTGTAAGTAGTACTTTTAAAACAAAACAACTAGATAAAATATACTAGTTTGTCTTTTACCAATTTTGCAGTAAATTGGTCTAGCTTCTAATTTAATAACTCAGAAAATATGCAATTTTCTTAACTATTAAAATTTGCTTACGAGTTATGTATTTAGAATTTAGACAATTCTAATTTGTCCTATCATACCTTTCTCATTCATGAAAAGGAATAGGATTGAATCTCACTCTTTATTAAGAAAAGAGGACTAGGTTTATTCTCTTAGTAAAGTTGACTCTACCAAAAAACCCTTACAGGCGTAGATCAATTTACCAATAGAGGAATAACCTACGTTTACGGTTTAATGTTGCATTAATACATTTAAAGAATTAGCAAAATTCAATTTCAGTATTTTCGATAATTAAACTTTCAAGAAAATAAAATACCCAATGTAATATTCATATAACCATAGAATTTTCTCGAAAACTAGGATCCAAATTATCGTAGTTCCATTACATCAGTTGATCTGCTAGTAACGAAAGCACATAATAAGGTAATCTGTCGAATAATAATTGGCAAACAATTTCCAATTCCTAGATCACTATGGGATTTATATTTTCCAACGCTATTGCAAATATAAACATGTTTCATCCCATCTTATGCCATTGAGTCCAAGTTCTCACTTCCTACTCAACTTAAGTGTCTAACTTAAAGAACTGCAAATATGTCCATGTAAGGTCTCACTTTACATAGAGATTTACCTCTCCATCACAATCTAGCCAAGTACTCTCATGACATAAATTGCAACTTCAAGTGTTCCTTTTAATTAGATGGCATATAACTTAATTTAAAAGGGTACTAGTTTTGATTTTATGTGGTCAAATCAAATATGTACAAAGATGTCATGCATTCATCTTGTAGCATAAATTTAATAAAAAACGTTTTATTACCAATTCATAAAGATCAAATTATCAAAGTTTTGATTGAGGTATTGGGTTCACCAATCAAGGAATTTAGTGTTAATTATCGTTCATTATACCGTACTTTTGCATAAGTGTAAACACTTAGTGTTTCGGGTAATTACCACCGAAGTGGCGCATGGAATTAAACCTAATTCGCCCTTAAGATGAGTTTGCACATTTTATGGCTTACTAAGTAGCTCCATTCGAACTTACAGGGGGCAGAGGACCAGGTAAGCGCAAAGCATAACCTAAGACATCCTTTCAGTGTGACTGTGCGCACTTCTTTATTAACCCCTTTATAGTTCATTCTAGTGGGTGAGCTGTTCAGACCATTTGTACCAAAGTCACCAATCAATTAAACTATTAAAAACTTAACTCTTCCAAAACAAATCAAATTTCGCCATTGTTTAGTCCGTATTATTTTTCTATTCAAAATTACCCTTTACTTAAAACTGTCTAACATAATAAACAAACAAGTAACAAATAAAAAATAAACTACTAAAAAAAAATGCGCACATAATAAACAATTTATACGTGTAAACAAGTAGCCACATGCAACTTATTCGATAAAACTCTATTAATAATCAATGTCTAGGTTAAATTAATGTATATATTAATTAGGGATTTCACTCTCTCAATTGAGAGTGAGCCACATACATCGAATAATCGATTGCGTAAACCCATAATTAATAATATACCAAATTGCACATAATTGATTCATTAATATATACAATTGGAGTCTTCCCCAATTCAAGATTTATCGTAAATAAATATTTCTTAACAATTAAACAAAATCAAAGTAACTTATCCATGACTAACATGCATGTATAATCATGGATACATCATAACAATTATACAAATAGTCACAAGATCACATATCAAATTCCATGACACATAACAAATTATTCATGAATTAATCACGTAACCAATATATTAATTCTAGGTTTTAATAAGGTTAGCAAACAATTTTCAAAACCCTAAAAAAATTTATGTATGTGTCGACAAAAAAAATATATAGGGGTACGCCCCAATTAACTAAAAAATCGACCAAACAAAAATTAAACATAAACCCTAGATTAACATATCAAACAACATACAATTATTTGTTTTATTACGCGTTTATGTAATTAATTACTCATTAAAAACCAATGACTCGTGATGCCACTGTTGGAATTATATAACATGACAATCAATAAATAATCACAAAACATCAAAGTATACATGCGGAAGCGTATAGGATTTATTAATGAACAATTAATTAACATAAAAGAATATGCGTACCTTTTCTTGATTCTAGCCGAACAAGAATCAAATCCACAAACTAGCAATTGGATGAACCCTAATTAGGGTTTATAGGATTATAAGAATTACCCCTTACCGTTTTGTAATTCAATCCAAGATACAATCAATAGTGTGATTGTACCACGTTCTTGTACACACGTACTATAACAAATTAAAGTAATGCTAGTTTTAATTAAACAAATAACTTTGAGTTGGAAAAGATGGTGATCGACACCCTTAAGGTGGTGTACGGTCGGTTTAGCAAGAAAACACACAAAACAAGTTTTAGGTTTAGCTAATGAATACAAGAGATAAATTACAAACACCCTTGGTTTTGTATTTATACCCAAAGTAACTTGGTGACCAAGTTAGCTAAGGATTGGGTTATGGAAACCCATAGGACGATCGGCCTAAGACTCTCACAAGGGATTCTAGAACCTTCTCGATCTCCAATTTCATCTTTAGTCCTTCCCAATTATATTTAACAACCGTTAGTCCATTACAACTAATTACTTAACGTCCGTTATAGTTATTTCGTTTACTTAATAAATAAATATAACTATGACATTCAATTATTAACTTTAATTCTCATACGTAAAGTGTGCAATCCCGTGGTCTCGAGTTTGATCCTAACACACGTCTATTAATTTATTGTCCATTAAACCAACATCTGAAGCTTTCCATGTATGAAAAATAGCCTGATAGAAACATGCACATGCATTGATTATGGTACCAGTTATAAAAGACTAGAACAAATATTTGAATATTATAAACTTGCCTCTTATGTGATGGATCAGCTAAGATTTCTGCAGCAAGGTCAATAAGTACATCTTCCCATCCTATCACAATTGGTTGATCTTCAACAAAAGGATAGCTGCGTGCGTATTTGACTTTTAAAATCCGATTACAAAAAGTTTATTAGATATAGAATCATTAAGATACCAGTATATATGCGTTCTCTTATTTGTGAGACTTGCAGGCTTCAAGAGCCATGATTGTTTTCCTTAAATTCTGTTTGGATTTAGTAGCAATATTTGAAGCAAATTTCATGGATAAATCAAAGTTCTCTTTTCTTGCTATCTGAATAAGAACTTCCATGATCTGAGATTGTAAGACACGGTAATTAGATGACACTATGACAGTTGGTGAATATAGCTCATAAGTATTCATTGTGTAGATACTAGATAGTTTTTTAGGTGTATCCTAGCTGTCGACCCAACTAAGCATCATGTATACTCTTTAGTTAGTGTTTTTTAGTAAGTCTTAAGCTTATGTTGAATAGTGTCATGATGTCCAACATCTGCTGTCTTATGCTTCTGATTCCATATTGTTTAATTTTATTTAATATGGTGTCATGCTCTGGGGCCTGTTTGTCTTACTCATCTGGCATAAGCTTAACCCTCTATTGGAAGCAGAGCCTTTGGTTCTGATATCGTAGCCTAACCGGTATTCCCTTGGTATGGGTGTTTCTAGATTTTTTTCTAGCTATTTCAAGATGTTCACCCAGCGAGGTTTGATTCCCTGGTCTCTTGTGAGACTCGGAACACCTTACCACTAGGCCACATTGGAGATACTTTTTGATATTTATCAACCATTATTCTCAAAACCTCGCACATACATACCAGTTATGAGAGAAATTAATGGATATATATATATGTACTTCTATTAGTTGACTCTTTCTTATATAATCTTTATATTGCAGCAAACAGTGCTCTCAGTTCAAAATAAGGGGTGTGAAGGTGAAGAATGATTTGGAGAAGGCTGTAGCTGGCATTAATGTGCTCATCAACCCAGAGAAGGTATTCCTACTATACGGAGTATTATTTTTATGATGACTTGAGTCAGCACAACTGCTCAACTTGCTTCCATATCCATGTCTTATTTGAAATGAAATACATGTGTTTGAGCATCTTTAGAAGCAGGCTGATATTCCTCTGCTGTCTTAATCGTTATTCGTTTCACTTCATTGTCTCCTTTTAGATGAATTTAAACATCTTTAAAAGCCACTTGCTATAAGATTGTATGATGTTTTGCTGTGTCGTGTGTTATAAACTTGAATTCTTTTTATTGCAGCCTAGAAGGGGATGTTTTGAAATTCGTGAAGAAGGTGGCAAGACGTTCATCAGTCTTTTGGTAATTTTCTTTTACCAACTAAAGCTTCTGCGTATATTGAAGGTTAGATATTATCTGTAACCCATCATTGTTTGGTACGAAATTTCCACATGATTTGATATGGTAGGTGTCTATAGGTTCGCAGTTGGGAGTTATTATTTTGGGACATGGACCAAGGGTCTCAAGGATGGACAAGGGACATTGTATATACCCAGATGTAAGTATGCATCTTTCATCAAGTTTGACAAGAAGAAAAGCCTGATAACTGATGGTTCCTAGCCTCTGGCAGATCTGAGAGGTTCAGGGATGTCGAGCGTAACGTTGGACGAAGTGTATCAGAAAAAATTACGTTTAGTGGGTTCTTTAGAGACTCGGGTCGAATATCAAGCAGGAGACTACCAAAATGGTCTCTATTTGTTGTTGTGACTGTAGGGCGATGGTGGCAAATGACTGCCGGAGGTGTTTCTAGAGGGAAATTGCCAACCGATTGCGACGAGCAGGCTACAATATTGGCATTTGCAAGGCCAAGTGGATGAATATAAAAAAAGTTCCAGCAGGTACAGTTTTGACAAATTATTTAAATATTAATCAACTGTGTACAATGTTTCTATATGATATACGTTATATATTATAATTAATGTTACTAACTCATTTTTTATTTTGACTAATTTCTAAGTGAACACACCTATATAGAGGTACTGGACACTTCAAACTCAAAAAAAGGGGTTATACGAGTGATTATTTGAGTTAAGTATTCGCGCCAAATTTGAAATGGTTAAGGCTAGTCAAGAATACAACAATCTCACGAGCCGGCTACCACAAATATACGTTGAGAAGACTGAAAGACTTGAAGCATTAATTAAGATACTTTGTGTATCATCAAAAAAATGTATGAAAGAACAGAAAATGCACATTTCTCCATGGCGCAAGCTAAAATACATGCAAGCTAAATGGCAAGGGGTTCGTGAATCAGAAACAGTTTGGTGTCCAGATATGTTGACGGTGGTTGAACGCTCAAACCGTTTATCGAGCCCATTTATCAGTTTAAAAATTGTATTCATACTGAATTTTCTAATGCAGTTTATGTATAACTATTTTAGGTAAAAAGTCTTGAACACAATGTAACACATAATAAGGTACCTTTTCATGTCTTGATAAACTTGAACCCACTATATTACGTTGGGTCATATCAAAAACAAAGGTTGCAAAGATACATTTACATCCATTATTATTCTTATATATGTGATAAGTTATATGAAATCAGTAATAAGTAGTAGCTATATATTGATAATAATCTTTATTATCGAGTTGTTAATAGTGCATTTTTAAATTATACACAAAGATCCAAATATTGTTATGGATGTCAGTTGGAACCGAGGTTGACTAACCGCTGTGAGATGTTTCTCAATAAGCATGAGGTATACATCTAATTTAAGGTTTGGTTCAATATATTCTTGATTTATATTTATTTGTTGTTCCATTTTTTACTCCCTTGGATCGGTAATGATGCATACACTCAACTCAATGACCTCATTTTAACGAGTGCATGTACGTCAATTGTCTCCAATGTGCAACAACTATGCGAAGATTAATTTTGAGTTGAGATGTAAGTAAGTTATGAGTTTTTGTTAAGTAGTTTTAATATGAAGTATCAAAAGTAACACAACACAACTACCTATATGTTTGATATACGTTTAAATGAAGTTAAAGACTGTTTCAGTTAAGGTATGTTAAACTTATGCACAAAGAGGTGTTTCAGTTAAGGTAGTACTGTTTCAGTTAAGGTATGTTAAACTTATGCACAAAGAGGTTGCTTAATTTCTAAATTGTTTTAAATGAGTTTTTGTTAAATAGTTGATGTTTGGTTATGATGTTTGTAAATTTTTTACCACCCTTCTTTTGCTATATAAAAATATGCCAACGATATTTATAAGTCATGCCCGCCCATTGGGTAAAAAAAAATGTATTTTAGTTAACAAAAAACAACAAACAAATAATTATAAGTAATGCCCGCCCATTGGGCGGGCTTCGATAACTAGTATATATATATATATATATATATATATATATATATATATATATATATATATATATATATATATATATATATATATATATATATATATATATATATATATATATGGTTCGATTTGTTTCAGGTTTTCAAAGTGTTCCATTAGCAGGGAAATGCACCATCCTTTTGTCGCTAAGGCTTTATCTCAGTTGGTGCCTCATCGAATCTTAAACGAAAGGGAATATGTTGTATAGACAACCTAAAAAAACATACCTTTTTAAATCTCCATGATAAATAACATAAATGTTTGAAAAACAATTTCCCTTTTTTTCCCACCAACTGTGTGACAAAGCCCAAACTGCAGTCCTAGGTCTGTAAAGATCTTCAATGATGTCAAAATAAATAAAGGGATATTAAATAGTCGGGACCTAATTTACGATTAGACACAATACATATTGGAAATTCTTAATTTATGGAAGACTCCCCATAGCTATATGTCACATAGTCTATGTGGATCTTCCTCTTAGAGCTCTTGATAGTCGTCATTGAAGAAATCCTATATGGATTTCAAAGGGAACCACGAAGAATATAGGAAGCTTGCATACACAATACTAATATCATATAATGTTGGAAATTGCAAAAACAAATGACCTTTATAAATATGGTATCAACATAAATAGCATAGTATAATATCTTGTCAAGATAAAGGGCACATGTTATCAATTAAACTGTTATGCATGACAAACATTAAACATGATTTAGAATCTCAGTTAAAAGGATAATTGTGTAATAAATACTACTTATTGCTTTGTAAATCGCAACACATAAGGCCATTGTCTTGATGCCTAATAAATAGATCCATCAATCCAAATGGTTCAGTCCAAAACATTCTGCATTTTTAAGAAACCTAAGTTCTTCTGCCAACTTATTTTACATATGTCATACAAAACCCAAAACTCATTTCGAAAACAATACTTTCATTAAAACTCATCTTAAATGTTGAAATCATACACCAATGTATCTATTATAAGAATGTGACATGCTATTATTGTCTCATTATCATCACATATTGAATTGTAGGTTACATATACTTAAATGTATACTCATTATGTAATCATTTGAATTCAATATAGTTATGAGTGCTCCTAATGGTACTTTAAGTCTTGACCATTTTATTTGTTAGTATTGATGGACATACTAACTCTTAAGCCTATATATATGACTAGTTCTCTCTCTACCCAAAACACACAAGTAGAATAAATTACCTATCCATCAAGCTCTCTACAATCAAGTGGGTCAAGGGAGAGAAACTAGCTTATGCTTTAAGGTGTTCTCGATATCATGTCAACATCCACTTCCGCCTCGGGTATGTTTTACTTGTTCATGTTAATTATATATGTGGTTATTATTCTATTCTAAGATCGCGTGGCATAATAGATTAATGTGTTCATCATGAATATTTGATGCTAATGTTTACAAATATGATTGCTTACATGTGGTATCAGAGCCTACGTTTTCGAATTGATAATAATCCGTATATTAGATCAAATTAATGATAGAAAGTTGTTTGTTCTTATACGTACAAGGAAAGGTTGAAATAGTTTTGTTTATTGTTTTTTATTTTGTTTCGTCTTTATGTTTTTTTTTAATATGAAAACAAATCAAATAGTATAGAACTAATGCATTTTTTTTCAACCTTGACTAATATTAAATTAGTGCAAAAGATAAAATTATCTTTTGTTTAAACATGAGTTTCAAAGATTTGTTTCATTGGTAACCAGTGATGGTTGAAAAAATGATTTAAAGATTTGGTTCTCAATTTAAATTACATATGTTCATTCATTTAGTGTTAATGGGATTTCTTGTTTAAATAATTTTAAATGTTTGATGAATAAACATGGTACGTTGTTAATATTTTATTTAACAAATAAATTGATGTGTTATTTATGTGCTTGTTTTATCATTTGGCATGATATATTATAGTTGTTAAATACAAGATAAGTAACTTTAGTTAAGTTGCAAACTAATTGAATGTTGAATGTTAATGCTATTGTCGTGTACATTTTCTTGTATGGATATCTTGTTTCAATTTGATAACTTTAAAATAATAACATCAACTCTTATGACTTGTTGATATTAAATTATTTATGTGTTTACGTATGACTAATTGGATATATTTGTCATATTCTTATTGCGCTTCCGTCACTTGTTTAGATATATAAATATGGCAAAATGAAAGACTTTAAAAGTAAATGATGTGATAACTAATTTGAATTCTTAAGGTCTTCATTACGATTGATGTGTATCATTGATTGCCACTTAAGTGAATCATTAAAATTGATTAACATATGAAAGTATATGTTACAAAATTTTCAAATATGTATTGTTTGTAACACTCATATGTTTTAAATATTCATTGATTACCTTTAAGGCTATTTATTTATTTATTATATGACATTTAATGAGATTAATTTGTTAGTCACCAAAGTAGCCAAATTGATCTAGAAGTAGTCATATAATATTTATGTTATTTTAAAGAATGTTATTATAGATATTTTATTAGTTGATAGAGATTATGAATTTTTACAAAAGGAAAAATTATTCTTCTATAACTAATAAATTTAAAGATGAAAATTAGTATACTTTGTCATATGTGTATAGTTATCCAAATATGTGTATATATTTGACGAAGTCTATTTATTTTCTTGTAAAGTTTCATTGCATTCTAATAACAATTTAAAGATATTTATATATTATATGACACTAGCAGGGTACAACGCGCGGGTACCCTGAAATAAAATTTTTCGATGAATAATGTATTTTAGTTTGTTATGTTCTTTTTAACAATAAATTTACGGATATCAAGAATTTCGTATAGCCCTTTCCCGTTCGGGATCGAACCCGTTGGCCTGTGTCTGCTCGGGCTCGAGCCCGTTTGGTCCGCGTCCATTGGGGCTCAAGCCCATTTGGCCCGTTGCCCGTTCAGACTTGAATATTTGTATAATGTGCTTTATTATTTGGTTGTACAATATGCTTGATAATTTGTATTTCTTATGTATGGGTGTTTTAATAACTGTATTAATTGTATTTATTGACCAGTTAAATAATTGACTACGAACCCGGCTGTAACTCAATAGAGTGAGTATGAAACCTTGTAAAGGCGATCTGTTCATCCAACTCGTAATTTAAATATCATTAATGTGGTGTTTGTTGTACACTATGCTTCTTGTCTTGTACGTCTGAAAATTATGTATTAAAGTGTTGTACACTATGTTTTTTTCTTGTAAGTAGTAGTCATCATAGTCATTAATAACATTGACCACTTTAATAGCATTAATGTTGTAAGTCTGAAAATTACATCATGCTTATTTTGTTGTACACTATGCTTATTTTGTTGTAAATCTGAAAATTGGTTGCAGCTATTGTACATTGTGCTTAAATGGTTGTAATTTTTTGTGAAGGGGTGTTTTTGTCACAATTCTCAATTTCCGGTCATTTTGCAAACCTTAAAAATTTTTACTATTCATCTCGGGAATTTACTATTCATCGGTTACTATTTATCATTTTACTATTCACCGTTTTTGAGGTCGATTTGATAGTTTGAGAGGTTATTTCAAAATTTTACTATTCACAAAACACTATTCATTCCCGGAGAAAAATTTATATTCATGATTTTTATTCATCATTTTTCGTAAACTAGGTTTACGAGTATCTAATTCGCGTAACCGTGAGGGTTAAGCTGCGTATTCATGGAACATCATTAAAAACATTACATATAGACTAGAGTTAGTCTACATATCATCAGTAACATCATTTTCATATTAGTTCATGCATGGGTTTGCATATTTCATTAACGTATATTTTTCTATTAAATAAACGCTATCGCACGATCATTTATTTTGAATAATTGATCCGACACTTCCGACAATTGTCTAGATATATTTTTATATTAATTTTAAGACTATAAAAATTATATTATTATTTTACCCGATGACTTGGATTTATTTTGTATATATATTGTTATATATATATATATTCATGACGGTTTACGAAATTTCTGTACGATAATTATTTATTCACCCGATACTTGTGAGGAATGTAATTTTATAATTTTTATGACTTCAACATAATTCATTTTGTTCCTTTAAAATCAATTTCTAGCTAACTCTATACATAATAAATAAATATCTTCCAAGTATTCAAAACCAATTTGATATTCTTCACTTCCATTCACATTCAACTAAAAAAAAAAGGTGTTCTCTTCTTCTTCTTGGAGGTACACGACCAACAACAACAAACAAGAAGAAATCATCATTTTTTTTCAAGATCAAGTATTATTAAGATCCTATTAGTGTTCTAGTTAAGGTTTAGGATTAAACCTTGAAGTTTAACTAAGCTTTCTATCATCATCAATCCTTATAATCACTCAAGTAAGTTCTAAATAAATTTTTTTCCTACTCTTTCATAATCATACTTGATCTATTTTATCATTCTAATACAAAGATATGCAAGTATTATATGTATTCATACCACTCTTACTTGTTTTTATTACTTATTATTAGTATAAACTATCCTATAATTATTCCCATGAAACATATCATTGTTGATGAAGTTTAGGAACCCATGACACCCTAAAAAGGTGTATGGTAGGTTTAGAATAGTTTTGGTGTTGATTGGAAGGGTTTAGAACAAGTATTACACTAGAAAAATCATTTTCGACAACATATAATTAAGGGCTGTCCATTTTTGTAAAATCTGGAAATTTCGACAGGTCATGGATTATTTTGGTTTATATTTTCAGAAAATAGACTTTAAAACGAAACCGTGGCCGCTTGAACGGGTTAAAACGGATTTATAACGAAGAAGTTATGCTATTTTCAAGTTTAACGACGAAAACTAATTTTTTGAAAAATACAAGCTGTCAATGGTTATTTAAGGGGCAAAAACGAGTTTTAAGCATTATCTAAATGAGTCGATTTATCAAAAATATATTAGTATACATTAACACGAAACTAAGGATATATAAAACGTAGAAAACCAAGCTTTAACGACTAAGTTACACTCATTTTAAATATGGCTATCGTAACTATTGTACACAAGTAATAACACTTATATATTTTCTACTAGACCAAAATGGTTATCGCAAGTGACCATGTTTGGAGCCATTTTTCATATCGATAGAATGTTTTTGTGAAAACGATGTCTACAAGTAAAAGTGAGTTCACCTATTCTATTGTCCAAAATGTTCAACCGTTTGTCAAACGAAGGTATAACGAATAATATACGATCACTCAAAATTAGCCATTTTCATGAATTGTCAAAGTATATTGTTTTACGACGAAAAACCATAAATTCTTGTTCTATTTCTAAACGACTATCGTGGGATGTTGTTTCAATATATATAAGCGTAAAGTATTTTATAACCTGACAAGATGTTATAAACTTATTTTTCGACAATAAACTTTATTTTCAAATACACAAGTGGTATGGATATCATATGAGTTTGCATGCACGACATTGTTTCATGACTTACATTAGAACATATCATTCATATTATGTTGCAGATAGAGATTGCACCTCATTTCAGTGTATCCACTTTTGTCATCATAATCATTGCATCAGGTGAGTTCGTATCCCCACTTTTACTCGTTTAATTGTTTTATAAACTCTTTGGGGGGGATACATGCTCAACTACTTGCTTTTACTTTACACTTATATGAACTTAAATAACTCTTGTTTCACTCTTTATGCTCGTAAGTAGATTATGCCCGAACTAAATTGATTACTATGTTATGAACACTATTATTTGAACCCTTCGACATATATATTTGAGCTCTTTTAAATTGATTTGGACCCTTTAACATATATTTGAACACTTTGAACTTGATTTGAAACTTTTGACATATAGTTGAACTCTTTTAACTTGTAAAGGACCCTTTTGATATTTTTTGAACTTGTTTGACGTGATTTTGAACACTTTGACTATTTTGAGCCTTATGATATGTTTTGAGCTCTTTGACTGTTTTGAACTTTTGAACTCGACTTAAACTCTTGAACTTAATTATGAACTTTTGACTGGAACACTTGAACTTAATTACGAACTTATGACTTGTTTGAACCTAATGGACCGTACGTCCTTCACATAAAGTCTCCCTTGTTCGGAGCAACCTAAAGCCTCCCAGGTCCTGAGCAGAACGTCTCACTATGTTACGGAGCGTTCTCAATCTAAAGTCTCCCTATGTGAACAGAGCAATACCAATTCTCACCTTATTGGTGGAGTGTGCAAAGTCTCCCTATGTGAACGGAGCAATACCAAGTCTCGCCTTATTGGTGGAGCGTGCAAATTCTCCCATGTTCGGAGTGTTCTTAATTGTATATAATAGTTGTATGATGTACTGTTCGTACATTCGCATTGTTAGTCTCCTATTAGTAGGTAGTATGGATAGCGCTATTAGAGGTCGGCCAACCTCTCGTTCACTATGTTACGGGACGCATATTATTTATTCTAGGGGCTTTGCCTGGCATACATTATTATATACGTGGTGCTATATTGTGAACTATTATGACAACGTATACTTGACTACTAGACATACTACTTTTGGCAGTGGGTTGTGAACACACAGGCAAGTTTTGTATGTGCGAAACTTGGAACTGAGTAGATTTACAATGCCTTTGCTTTGTGGACTATTCTCAATGACCAAAAACTTTTCCTTTGCTGCATGAGCGTTCTTTAAAAGCTTTGCATGTTAAACTAACTCTATGAACTCACTCAACCATTGTGTTGACACTTTTAGCATGTTTTATCTCAGGTATCTAAGGCATTCACTTCATGGCATGCATGTGGAATTATCATAGAGTCGCGGTGTCGACGCGTCTCACATATATTTTATGCACTTAACTATCGTTTGATGGTAACAAACTTATATTGGTACTTTGGAAATCTTTTGGAACCTATGTTTTGTAAACTCTGATTATTTTACTTAATCAAACGATATTTTCAAAACGACACTTTAGGTCGTTCGATATAACTATAACTTTGATGCTATGACAGTCATCCCCTAGGTATTCCATTCCGCTGCAAAACAGGTAATTTGGGGGTGTGATAGTTTTTAATAGCATTAATGTTGTTTGATAGAATTTTGGTCTTAAAATGACACCACGCTTTATTTTGTTGTACAATATGCTTACTTTGTTGTAATTCTGAAAATTGGGTGCATTAAAGTGTTGTAAACTATGCTTAATTTTTTGTACATCTTAAAATTAAGAGTGAAGTACCTTCGTGCATTATATGTAGTATAGATTAAGTGAGATTAATTTGTCAGTCACCAAAGTGACCAAGTTGATTTCAAATTTTGTGGTCATACGATTCATGTTGTATTAAAGAATGCTCTTATTAATTTTATTGGTCGATAGAAATTATGAATTTTTGCCCAAAGGAAAAATTATTCTTCTATAACTAATAAATTGAAGTTGAAAATTGATATACTTTTGTCATATGTATATAGTTATCCAAAGATGCTTATATATTTGACGAAGTCTATTTTATTTTCTGCTAAATTCTCATTGCATTCTAATAATGATGAGGGTATATTGTTGTGTTTACCCAAAGGAAACCAATAATATACATTTCATTTATTTATCTCGTATGAATTTTTAACTAGTAAGCATATCTTTTTCGCAATTAACCTTCACTTTCAAGCTTCTTTTGTTACCTTGTTTACCGGTGTGAATTTCTCCGAATGAAGCAAACAAGTCACTTTCCATTTAGGTGCTTTGGATCTTGACTTGGGGCTATTGGAGGATAGGCCTGCTGACCTTACTGATGCTAGTACAGAGGCTCAAAAATCACACTATAAGGCATGGACAAAGTCTAACAAAATTTTCTTGAACTTTATGCGGATGACAATTGCTAACAACATTAAGTATTCTCTTCCAGGCATTGAAAATCATAATGCTAAAGATTTTCTTAAGTTTGTGGAAGAGAAGTTTCATTCTGCTTATAAGGCACTAGCAGAGACACTTATGGCTGAACTCACTACCATGAAATTTGATGGTACAAGAGTATGCAACAACATGTCCTTGACATGGCCAATACTACAGCAAGACTTAAGACACTTGGTATGAATGTGGATGACTCTTTCTTGGTGCAATTCATTATGAATTCACTTCCTTCTGAATATGGACCACATCAATTATAACACATTAAAAGATAAGTGGAATATTGATGAACTTTCCAGTAAGCTTATTCAAGAAGAAGCAAGACTAAAGAAACAAAGAGTTCACTCCGTTAACCTGGTGAATCAAGGAGTTGACACGAAGCTCAAACCAAAAGCCAAGAACTTTAAGAATAAACAACAAACTACAACCTCAAAGGTTGCTAATAACGAAAAGAAGGAACAAAAAGACAACAAATGCATTTTTTTGCAGGAAAGAGGGACATTTCCAATAGGATTGTCCTAAGTGTAAAGCTTGATTCGAAAAGAAATGTATACATTATGTTTCTGTATGCTTTGAATCAAACTTGTCTAAAGTTCCTTATAATACTTGGTGGTTTGATTCTGGTGCTACTACTCATGTTTCTAATATTATGCAAGGATTCCTTATAATCTAAACCACAAGCCCAACTAATAACTTTCTATTTATGGGGAACCGAATGAAGGCTCTCATTGAAGGCGTAGGGACTTATAGATTGAAGTTAGATACAAGGTTCCACTTGGAGCTAATGAATACTCTCTATGTACCTTCAATTTCTAGAAATTTAATTTATATTCCGAGACTTGATATTAGTGGGTACACTTTTTGTGGTGGAAATGGTTGTTTTAATTTATATAAGAATAAATCCTTTATTGGTTATGGTATTCTTATTGATAATTTATATAAGTTGAAACTTGATGATATTTTTTTTGAATTTCTATTTACTGTTGATCATAATCTTGGAATGAAACGTAGCATCGTGAATGAAAATTCCGCCTTCTTGTGGCATAAACGTTTGGGTCATATATCCAAAGAAAGATTACAAAGATGGTGAAGAACGAGATTCTACCGAATATAGACTTCACTGTTTTTGGCTTATGTGTGGAATGCATTAAGGGTAAGCAAACCAAACATAGCAAGAAAGGTGCCACAAGAAGCAGTAATCTCCTTGAAATTATACACAATGATATTTGTGTACCATTTTGTTAATACAAATAAATCGGAAAAACGTTTATTCATATTTAGCGATCTCTTTGTGTTTTGTTGATAACAAATATAAAGTTATCATAAGTAAAATTATAAGGATACATGTTATTTTTGTAAAGCATTTATATAGATATAATCATTTAACATTAATTGTTGTAATGATTCATTTATTGTAATAGTTTATTAGGATGGGTAAAAACCATAACCCATGACCCATACCCATGGAGCATATCCATAACCCATTTAGCTAACCCATGACCCATTAACTAGATACATTGCATCTTCTAGATACATTGTATCTATTTGGATACCCATGGTCCAAAGTCTATAACCCATGACCCATAACCCATTTAGGGGGAGCGTCTTACGGATCCCTCAGTTTACACTTGACGGATCCCTCATGTAAGGGATCCGTGGGATCCGTGCAACAGTAGCAAGTTTTTGCCTATAAATAGAGAGCCATTTCCTCATTGTAACTCACCACTCTTCTTACAAACACTCTCATATATTCTTCCATTCCTCTAATCTCATATCTCTTGATCTATATAGTAGTTCTTCTTTCTTTTGTTGTGATTCTCATATAGGTCCTTCTCTAAGGCGAGATCACGAGATTCTACAAGTCATCCAAGCAAGGGGTCCTTGATTGATTTGTTCCTCCACAAGATTTCTATAGAAAAAATCTTGTATTTCATATTTCACATATTTGTTGTGTTATAGTTGTGTTGGTTTGGTCCTCCGTGTTAAGGACTCGGTATTTAGCTTTGTACCGGAAAAAGTGTAAGCGACGTTGTGAAGGCTTTTTCGCCGAGTTGAAGGAGTTTGTTGACATAGTGCTTAAACTCTCGAGTAGGTGACTCGGGGAGTGGAGTAGGGCAAGGAAGGTGTCCTTGTAGCCGAACCACTATAAATCGGTTGTGTCATTTATATCATTTACTTTACTTGCTTTCTTTACTTGCATTACTTATAGATCTACACTTTCTATCCATCCTACGATTTCACATAACATCGAATCTAAAGTTTTTGAAACTAAGTTAAAATCGGCAAAACTATTCAACCCCTCCCCCCTTCTATTTTTCCACAATTGGCATCAAGAGCTAAGTTTACAAAAGTTTTAAAGTAAATAGTATTTTAAAAACTTTTCGATCACAATGGGTTCTGAAAATTATAAAGAAGGGCAATCTATGCAACGACCTCCACTACTTGAAACTAATGGTTTTATTTATTGGAAAAATATATTCGAAACATATGTGAAGTCAAAAGATATTGATCTTTAGTACATCATTGTTGAAGGCAACTTTGAAGCCACTACAAAAAATGATAAAACCGGAAATTTAGTAAACACACCTCATGATCAACTCACCGATGATCAAAAGAAAAAGCTTTCCAAAAATAGTGAAGCTAAAATGGTTTTATATAATGCTTCACCCAAAAAGGAATTCGAAAGAATTTCTATGCTTCAAACCTCTAAAGAAATTTGGAATTCTTTAGTTGTAACTCATCAAGGAAAACAACAAGTTAAAAACAATAAAATAGGTTTGTTTGTTCAACAATATGAACAATTTTCAATATCGGATGAGGATACTATAGATAATTCTTTTTCTAACTTTAATACTATAATTACATCATTACAAACAGTTGTTGAGTCTTTCTCTAGTCGTAATCATGTTAGGAGATATCTAAGGGCACTTCAATCCAAGTGGAGATCAAAGGTGACGGCCATCAAAGAATCAAAAGACTTGTCAATCCTCACCCTCGACGAAGTCATAGCAATCTAAAGGTCTATGAGCTTGTCGTCGCTAAAGATTCCGAAGTCTCAAAAGAGAAGAAAGAGAAGCACAAATCTCTTGCCTTAAAGGCCAAGAAGGTATCAAGCGATGAAGAAAACTCTTATTCGGATAGTGATGATGAAGAATATGCTATGGCGGTAAGGGATTTCAAGAAGATCTTTAGAAGAAAAGGAAGATATGTCAAGCAACCATATGAAGACAAGAAGGGGTTCCGGAAAGGCAAGGACGACAAGAAAGCAAGGGATGAACGAGCATGGTTTAAATGTGGGGACCCTAATCACTTCATTAGTGAGTGTCCCAAACATGACGAACAAAAAACGTTCGTGAGTGGTTCGTGGGGAATGAGCGAGGAGGAGGACGAAGAAATTTGTCTCATGGCAAATGACTCAAACGAGGTATGTCCCGAATCTCTCTATTATAGTAGCTCATCATTAGATGACGATTCATTACATCGTGAATATGATAAACTTTGCAAAATTAGTTTAAAAATACTTAACAAAAACAAGATTTTGAAAAACCAAAATGAACGTTTAGAAAAGGAAGTCATTGAATTAAAAAGCAAATTAAAATGTTTAGAAAAATGCAAGATAGCAAGTGGGGAATGTGAGCTTTGTGTTCAAATTCAAACACTAGTTGATAATCTTGATTCCAAGATTGCTATAATGAATACTAATACTCTAAATACAATACTAGATAGTGTTAAAACAGGAAACAATCAAAAGGGTTTAGGTTTTCAAGAACATAATGCATCAACTAGCGAAAATAAAGAAACACAATTCGTCAAAGCAACTAAAAAACAAGCTACTGTAGTCACGGATCCCATGGATCCCTTGAAAAGGGAACCGTCTAGTGTAAAACCAGGGATCCGTGGGTCTGCTGATGCAAACAGTGAAAATAGTGTAGCTACTTCATCTAGAACCGACTTTGTCATCGTTAATAAGAAAAACCAACCCACGTTACTGTTAGACAACCACCATCACTAAAACAAGATCAAAGTTTTATGAGAAACAAAGGTCCATCATTTTCAAAACCAAACACATTTATAAGGAGACCTAATAATGTTTATCCGAGAAGTAACCACCATCAAATGGGATGGAATCCTAATGTACAAAACGGTTTTCCATTTCAAAAATTTACACTATGGAATGCATTCTCGCCTTTTCCATATGCCTAATATGAATGAAATGTATAACACTAATGGACCCATAAACAAATGGGGACCAAACTTTTGAGTTAATTGTTTTCTTAGATGTGCTTAAAGGTTGACCTAGATCCGGATGAATGGATCAAGGATAGCGGGTGCACAAGGCACATGACCGGTAATAAAGACTTGTTTTCCACATACGAATCCTTCAATGGAGGAAATGTGGTATTTGGTAATAGCAAGAGCAAAATCATCGGTAAAGGTACAATTTCTCACAAATCTTTAACCATTAACGATGTGTGGCACGTAGAAAACCTAAACTTCAACCTTCTAAGTATAGGACAAATATGTGATAAAAAGTGTAATGTACTTTTTAGTGAAACCGGTAGTAAAATATTAAAAAACAGAATTACTATAGGAAGAGGCAATAGAAAACATGGAGTCTATGTCATTAAAATCGGTAATGAACCTAAAGACAAACTTTGTCTTACTTCTATGGATGATACTTCGACCTTATGGCATCGAAGATTGGGTCACGCCAATATGCGACTTCTTCAATCACTATCATCTAAAGAACTAGTAAGAGATCTACCAAAATTAAAATACGAACATCATTTTTGTGATGCTTGTAACGTAGGAAAAAAAGTCCATGCTAGTCACAAAGCTAAAAATATGGTCTCTACTACTAAGTGTCTAGAACTACTTCACATGGATTTATTTGGTCCATCCGCTATTCAAAGTTATGGAGGTAACTACTATACTTTGGTCATAGTGGATGATTACTCTAGGTACACATGGACTAAATTTTTAAAGAATAAAACTGAAACGTTCGATTACTTTGAAATATTAAGTAAGAAAATCCAAATACAATTAGGAAGTCCTATAGTGTCTATTAGAACGGATCATGGTAGGGAATTCGATAATGAAGTGCAATTTGGAGCTTTTTGTGACGCTAAAGGTATTACTCACAATTTCTCGGCTCCTCGCACTCCACAATCGAATGGGATAGTTGAAAGGAAAAATAGAACCCTAAAAGAAATGAGTCGCACCATGTTAAATGAGCAATCTATTCTTTAGAAATTTTGGTGCAATGCCGTTGATACATCAACGTACATACTTAACCGAGTCTTAATTAGACCATTTTTAGGAAAAACTCCATACGAGTTACTTCGAGGCAAAAAGCCTACGTTAGAACATTTTAGAGTCTTTGGTAGTAATTGTTTTATACTTAATACTAAAGAATACCTAACTAAATTTGATCTTAAATCAACCGAATGTATCTTTTTAGGTTACTCTCCTAATAGCAAAGCTTATGTTATATTAAATAAAGAAACAATGAAGGTTGAAGAGTCATTAAACGTAAAATTTGATGAGAGTCCACCTAAACCTACCCAACCTCTTGTCGATGACGAGATAATCAAAAGTGAAGTCATAGAAATAAAGAAAAATACAAACAAAGAAGATGAACCATTAAACAAATCATCAATATTAAAGAGTTTAAAGATCACCCCGTAGATAAGGTCATAGGAAAGTTAAATAAAAGAACCTTAAGGTTTCAAGTCCAAAACCAAAGTAGTTTATTTTGTTTTGTCTCAACCATAGAACCTAAGAATACACAAGAAACCATAAAAGATGAAAGTTGGGTAATGGCTATGCAAGAAGAGTTAAATCAATTTGTTTCTAACGATGTTTGGACACTTGTCCCTCCACCTAATAACCAAACCATAATGGGAACTAAATGGGTATATAAAAACAAGTTAGATGCAAACGGGGTAGTGTCTAGAAACAAAGCTAGACTCGTTGCCCAAGGGTATAAACAACAAGAAGACATAGACTTTGATGAGTGTTAGGATTTAGAAATTCCGGTAATTAAAGAGTCGGTCACCTCAAGTATATGTATTCGTTAGAAAGCTCATAGTCGTAGTCATGTAATGTTAGTAAGTAGTTTGTTAAGTAACACCGTGTAGGACGGACGGGTCTTTACCCACTTTATGCCTGATCCACTATACGCCCCATACTTGTGATTTGCTATGTGTTTATGAAATCCAATATGTTACAAATGGTATCAGAGCCATGGTTTGATCACTCATCTTTCATGTTCTTGGATTTCTAGTGGTTTTCATAAGGATTATGGGTTTGAATGATTTGGATCATTTCTAGTGTTAAAGTTTGGATTGTGATATTACTTTTGTATTTAGAATCATTATAAGTGTTTAGGTTCTGATTTGGATGACTTGAATCATCGTGGTTGGGTTGTTTTTGGATTGAAAAGTGGTGTTTTTAAAAAGTTTCCTGGATGCGATTTGTCTCACGGATAGCATTTCATGGATGCGATTTGTCCTACTTTTTATGCGATTTGTCACTCTTGTGACTGTCTATTGAAGCGATTTGTCAGTTTCTGTGAAGCGATTTGTCTACTATGCGATTTGTCTACTATGCGATTTGTCTATTGAGACAAAACGATAAGAAAGGACAAAGTAGTGGAAGTAGTGGGTGTACTTGTGTACTATGCGATTTGTCAGTTTATGTGATTTGTCGTTTAAGCGATTTGGTAATTAAGGAGCGATTTGTCAAAAGAGCGATTTGTTAGAACTGCGTTTTGTCTAAAAGAGCGATTTGTCTGGAATGCGACTTGAGTAGGAAGCGATTTATCTAAAGCGATTTGTCACCAGTGCGATTTGTCATCAGTGCGTTTTGTTGACTTTTTCTGACAAAACTTCAAACGGCCATAACTTTTGATCCGTAACTCCGTTTTCAGCGTTCTACCCATCAAAATGACCGTGAGAACGAGGAGAATGGAATGCCGAATAAACAACCTTCGAGGCCTAAATCTGCTCCAAACAGAAGTTATTGAGGTTTTTAAGTTTTTAGACCTAAATTTCTTTGTAAAATCGTGCAACAACCAATCCAAATCTCAACTAAACAACATCTCATCTAATCCTACAAAAAATCATAAGTCCTAACACACAATTGTCTATCATTGTTTCGATCCATCAGTCATCTTAATACGTTCTATTAGTCATTGCTTAACGGTTTCTTCTTGATTTTGTAAAATCCCGCGAAAGATTCTATTTCTCGATTTAAATCATAGATTTGTAAAATACCGTGCACGTCAACATCATGCCTAACGATTCAGATTCAGTTGTATCTAAGATACTCATATTATACGACGTGATCAATGAACAGAAGATACCCAACAATGTACAACAAACTATCGTGTTTGAGTCGGATAATGCTAAAATGGATTCTTGGTGCTCATGTTCACAAGAGAGAGAGGTGCACCAGTCACAACCTGTGCAAGATAATGCAAAGGAACGCTGCATGGAAGTTTCTGTTGTACCTAGTTGTGCATCTTCTACTCAAAATGATGATTATGAGCTGTATGAGTACTCTACATTTATCCCTGATGACTCCCTTACCACTAAGCTTAACATATATAAGGATCAAGTTGCCATCTATGAACAGCGTGCTAAATTTGAGCTGACCACACGTGAGCAGGAAATGGATTGCCAAATGCATACATTAATCAGAAAAAGTAACTTAAGGGAAGAAACATTAAAACAAGAGTTAAATTCCTTACAATAAAAACTTAATAAAACTGTTAAGCAAAAGCAAGAACTTCAAGAAAATGTAAAAGTGCTTAAGCAGGAGTTCAAACAAAAGGAATCAAAACTTTTAAATGATTTTTCCAACCTTAAAACTTTGAAGAACAAACTTGAAAACAAGTTGTATGTACAAGGCAACACATTCAGACTGCTCACATGATCACTAAGCATAGAGTATTAAGCGATAAGCATAGCACTGGCCTTGTAGAAGAACCTAATCCTGAGTATGGTAAGAAAGCAAAAGCTTCTCAAAAAGTGATCTATGATGGTAATGAAATCCTTAAGCCTAGACAAAAGCCTACTTGTTTAGAGTGCACTGAAGAAGATAGAGAGTTAGAAGATGCCTCTAGAGAGAAATGGAAAAGAAACTAAAAGATCCTTGGTGTATAGATCATAATATAACGTTCAAAACTCCAAATTACACTAAGGATAATTGGATTGCCTTAAACAAGTTTAGACCTCAAACTCAATTAACCCCTGAACAAGTGTTTTGGAAGTTAGATATGGAAAAGAAAAAATCTGATAAGCTTGTTGAAAAGAATCCTCCCCTTAGGAAATTGCCTCCAGCTACTGTGTATCCACCCAATACACCAATGCATTTAGTTCCTAGAACTCTTCCCACTCAAAGCAAGACCTTAATCAGCCTATATGTAGTTTACAAACTATTCGTTGATTTTGAGAAAACGTGTAAGAAGAGAATCACACCTACAGGGATAACTGAAGGGGAAAGGGGTTTTGAGCAAATAAAAGAATGTTATCTAACTGAGGTCATGCCTTTCTTTAAACAATTAAAATGTCAATTTGAAAGTCTTCAAAAGGCTATAGATACAGAAGTTAAAGAAATGAAAAGAATGTTTAATGAAATGGAAAACGAGATTAGAATATATGAATGTGAGCTTAAGAGCAATGAGAAAGAGAGGAAGAATATTCATATCCTGAATGATAATTTGATTTCTAGATGTATTGCTCAAGATTTGTTCTACACTGTTACGAATTATTCCATTACTGCTTCTCAATTTCATGAATTGTCTATTGCTTTAAAAGTCTCCCAAGATCGTGTCATTAAGCTTAAAACAAAAAATTCAAAATTGCATGGCAAAATCGAAAAAGATGATCATGATAACATGGTCAGGCATTTTTCTAAATTAGAAGTTGATTATCTTGATTTACAATTAAAATATCAACATCTTAAAGAAATTGTTAAAACCTCAAATGCCAAGACATCTTCTGATGCTCCTGAGTTTGATGCAGTTTTTGAAATAAACAAATGTGATGAACAAATTCGAGCTCATTGTAACACGATCAAAAGGTTGAAAGCTCAAATTTCACAATTGAAGGGTGAAAAGAATGAAGTGACTGGCTCCCGTATGCCTCCACCTTTAGATTCTCAGAATTTCCAACTTCAAAACATGATTAATAAACTGCAAAAGGAAAATGAATGTTTTCAAGTTGAAATTTCAAAAGTTAATGCTCAAAACAAAGACTTTTGTGATTCACTCAAGGTTAATCATGATAATAACAGTGAAAAGGTAACTTCTTTGCTTAACGAAATTGAGAATCTGAAGCGTGTAGTAAAAGGGAAAATGCCAATCACCACTGGTGAGAATGTTGCACCAAAGGTGCCTGCTTGTTATAAATATGTTGTAACTGTGAAATATATTCCTCCTCATCTTCGGAACAATGAATTTGCATATCAAACATATCTTTCGTACCTCAAGGATAGTCTAGAGTGCCTCCGTGAGATTGTTGAAGATGATAAGATAGAAAAACCACTTGATAATGTTGTTGGGCATGCATGCTTATATGCCAAACGATCTCACGAACTCTTAGAATGTGTGATTGCAACATGTCCTAAATCTGGTACTAGGAAAGATAGAGAAATTATGCCTTGTTCTATGCCTAAAGTCAAGCATGTGACCTTTGATGTGCCTCTGAAAGCCTCAGAACCCAGCACTTCTAGACCAGAAAATCAAATGGCAGTAAAACAAACTAAGGCTCCCGTCATCACTTCTATAGATGTTAAGATTGACACTAAAGTTTTCGGGTCAAAACCTAGAAGCAATGCAAAGAAGGATAGGATTACGCAAACTAAAAGTGATCATGAAAAGGAAGTGAAAGAACACCATAGGGACAATAAGTTTGACTTGAAAAAAAAGAATCTTGTTAGTTCTAGAATTAGCTCTAAGCTTACTGAAATTAATTCGAAGTCTTATGTTGTCTGCAATACATGTAAAGAATGTCTATATTCTGATAATCATGATAAATGTGGTGTGTTATTTCTGAGGTCTAAGAATCAAAACCCGGCCAGTTAAGAAAGTTTGGAAAGCGAAACAGATTAAGCAATCCTGGAAACCTACAGGGAAGGTTTTTACCAATATAGGATTTCAGTGGAAGCCCACAGGTCAAAAATTCACGCATGGCAAACCTTGTTCCTTAACTAGATCCACTATGCCTAGAGTGGTGCCTGTTACGGTTTGGAAGCCAACTGGTCGAATAATCCCTTTAGGCACACGATTCCCTTTAACTAAGTCTGATGATTCTACTAGTTTAGCTCCTAGTGATAATGCCACAGCAACTAGGGTTTCTGCTGATTCAAAGATTGTTTACGCTAACCAAAAGGAACCCATTTTCACATGGGGATCCAAGGTTTTCAAATTTAATCCTTTTTTTGTGTTCCAATGCAGGTCATACAAATCATCTGTTGGTACTTGGATTAAGGCTGCTCTAAACAGATAAGGGGAAATGACTATGACGTCTGTTCACATCAGTTCAAGCCTCGTTCTTCAACACTATGGCGTCTGTAGATAACACTTCAGGCCCCGTTCCTCAAAGAAAAGAAAAGTGTACGCCTCAGTGCGCTTTATCTTCAGAAGAAGAGAAATCTTCATTTTTATGACCATTCTCATCGACATTCTTCATCAACAAGCTTCATGTTTTTCCATGCTTATTCAATCCTCAAGTGGATCTACGTTCATTGGTGTATATTCTTATTCACTTGCTCAATCAAAAATGGCAAACTTCATTTGAAATTTTTGAGGGGGAGAAGAGTGAAGAAACTTAATGTCAATCATCGAGGAATCTGCTTATCGTTGATCGTATTCTTATCACTTGTTTAAATCAAAAATGGAAACTTCAGATGCAATTTTTGAGGGGGAGAAGAGTGAATATACTACATGTTGATGGATGCTTAAATTATGGTCATACGACTCTCCAACGCCTAATGTTTCACTTACTAAGGATAACTGGGATTTATTGTTTGGGAACCATTGTTTCAAGATATGTTTGATGAGTACTTCCAACCTCCAACGAATGTTGATCATCCAGTTTCTGAAGCTCCTGCTCCTGTTCCTGCTAAATCAACTAGTTCACCTTCTTCAAACTCCATTGATCAAGATGCACAAACTAAGAAGTACAACTCAGACTACTCAAGAAGTCTAATCTTTAGTTATTCCTCAAGGTGTTGATAATGACTATCATTGCAGTTGCACTCATGAATAATGATCCGCTCTTTGGTATTCCTTTGCCAAATCTTCACGGATTATTGTTCTTCCCTAAGTGTGCTCTGTAAATCAACCAAATGAACATTAAGAAGGAATTGATGTTGAGGAATCATTTTTCAAATAAAGGAAGAAGGAATTGATGTTGAGGAATCATTTTCTTCGGTTCATTCAGTGGATCGACGTACATCCGATTGTATGTTTATTCACTGATTTAAGATTGAAGTTGAATTTCAAAAAGGCGTGTTCTTATTTGATAACTTGCTCGGGCCTAAGAATTTTAAGTTGAAGACTTGGTTTATCTAGTTACCAGCTGTCGGGATGGATGGTTGAAGACCTGGTTAACTATCACTAAATGGAGTTACGTTGTTTTACTCAGTGTCACACGTAGATGACGTTGTGGATAATCGCAAGAGGTGTTAATGTCTCATACTGTGGTTGAGTATTGAGTACTTAGAGATTTGCTTGGAGCATAAATTCTCGACACCGTTCTTCCAACTTTAGTGCAAGCTTAAGATGCAAATACGGGGAAATCTACTTCAGTTTCAAGTTTGGTATATCGGGTTTTCTTCATCAGTGGTCACTTCAAATTGTCTACATATGGGTTGGTTAAGATAGTCGGAGAGAGTTTCTGTTGCAGTTGACTCTCACAAGATACATTTGAGCTAATTGTGTTCTTCTCTATTTCAAGTATATGAGTGTATTATGTTTTGCTGATTTTGAGGTATCAAAACCAACAAAGGGGGAAGGAGGTATTATTCCAACCACTTGGGGGAAGGATATATTACTCCAACTACTTGGGAGGAAGGATGTATTATTCCAACCATTTGGGGGGAAGTGGTCTTTGGATACTTTTGGTATGTGTTAGCTCAACTATCAGTAGGAAGAAATATGAGAAGAATATTTGGAGCGTGAGATGATATTGCTTATCGACATCTTCTATATGGTTTATAATAAAGTGCTTCCGGTTATTGCTTCATGTACACAATGTAATGATGATTTCGATGAGATCGCAACCATCAGGGGAGAGATATGTGTACATCAGGGACACACAACATGTTCACTTGATCGGGCTTAATCAGTTATTCCGGAGTTGACACTCGCAGAGATGATCAGCGACTCAACATGTTACTTGTATATTATCATCTCTAATCTTGTTGGGTACATGTGTACATTATGGGCTGATTGGTTATATGTTAGATAACTGGAATGCATTTGGTGTAATGAAGATGTTGATATATTGTTCTCACGAACAGACAACTGCTCAAACTCAAAGAGTAATGTGTACCTCGGAGACGCACAACAGGTTTACATGATCAGGGCTTAATCATTTATTCCGGGTTTGATAACCGCAAGAGATGATCCGTGTTAACTTGTTACTTTGTTGTTATCGTCTTCTTCGGGTTCTTGAGCTTCATTCAATTAGACTGTTTGCTTCACTTCATCTTCTGGGGGGAAATGGTCTTAAATTCGAAGATTGTCGGTTTGGGGGGAAGCTACCAAAGATTCACATTTAGAAGGCTCATGTTCAGACGATTTTCTTAGAAGCCTCGAATGCTTTGGTGGTGAAAGTTTAAGAGATGTTGATTTCTTTCTTCTACAACGTGTTGAACGATATCCTTATCTCGGTACTCATTTCATCATCCTCTTAAACTAAATTATCTTCTTGTACATATTTATTCAAAAACCAAAATACAAAATTATAAATCCAACAAAAAGAAAATAGAAAAATATAAAATTTCAAAACCCATAAAAATCAGAAAATTTTGAAAAAGTCCAAAAATATTGTTTTTAATATCATGTCATCTGGTTTCGATAACATCTACGGACTTTGAATTGTCATTCAATAATGACACGGGTCTTTAGATGAAGTTCGAACAGATGTAATAAACCTTTTAATTTGATTAAAATAAAATTAAAAAAAAATGATGGAGAAAAATGGTTGTTTATTGTCATTTCAGGCAGTAACCAGTTTTAAATGAAAGAACAGAGCCATGCTTTATTTAATTTTTGAATCCTCATGCTCTGATTCTAAAAACAAATGTTTGTCGCCAAAAAGACAAATATTTCCATCACAAATATTTTTCCTTCTAAGTATTCTTCTGAAAAATATTTGGCATCTAATGAAAACAAAATTGCTTTGAAAATAACTCAGACTATATTTTTGAAAATCATCTGGACTTATCATTTGTCAAAATCTCTATCACTCAATCAACAACTTATGTCATTGATTGAGGGGGAGAATGATTTCAATCAAATCAAAAAGTTCTTTTCAAACAATTGGCACGTAATCGAGCAAGGTCTAATTTTAGATAATAAAAAAGAACAATGTTTTTATACAATTGGATCCAAACCAAGGCTAAGGTTGTATTTTCATATGATACTTAAGCATTTTTAATCATTGGAGTTTAAAGTCTCAAAATTTGATCCTTATCAGTTAAATGTTTTAAAAGCAAGTCACAATTCTCCTAAAAAGCTTTCAAAAACAATTTAAGTCAATAGAGATCACAAATCTCAAAGGATTTGAAAATTGTGATCGGGGGAGAATTTGTGATTTAAATTAAATACAAACTGATAATTCAATAAGTGGTTTTATAACGATAATAATAAGCTCTCCTCCCTACATGTGCCAAACGATTTCAAATTTTCCATGCACATGTTAAGGGGGAGCATCTATCTTAAACCAAAAGGAATTGAAACGTGATTGATTTATCTCTAAGTGCAGGTTTCCTCTAATATGTGCAAAACTATCTCAAATCTCAATGCACATATTGAGGGGAGCAATCATGAGAAAACCTCATCCTTCCCAAAACTGTTTTATCCAAGGTATTTAAAAAACTAGATTTGATCGGGAAGTGATGATGATCATTTTAGAAAAAGTTAATCAAAGATTGGATCTTTCATTCTCAATCTAAGATTTCATACGTTCTCTTGCCTCCATGTGCTAAAAATAATTTCTAATAATTGAAGAATATGTTGAGGGGGAGCATTTCTAAAATATCAAAAACAATTAAGGTACAAAATGCTTTGATTTTATATCACAAGTACCTTGTGTGACAACTCGTAATTTCATGTCATTTTACAAACTTTGGAAATTTTACTATTCATCTCGGGAATTTACTATTCATCGGTTACTATTCATCATTTTACTATTCATCATTTTCGAAGTCGATTTGATATTCTGAGAACGTATTTCAAAATTTTACTATTCACGAAACAATATTCATTCCCAGAGAAAATCACTATTCATGATTCACTATTCATCATTTATCGTAAACTAGGTTTACGAGTATCAAATTCGCGTAACCTTAATGGTTTAGCTGCGAATTCATGAACATTTCATCGAGGACATTTCATATAGACTAGATTTAGTCTACATATCATTAGTAACATCATCGTCATATTAGTTCATGCATGGTTTTGCATTTTTCATTGAACGTTTATTTTCCTATTAAATAAACGCTATCGCGTAATCATTTATTTTGAACATTTGATCCGACACTTCCAAAAATTATTCTAATATATTTTTATACTCATATTAAGATTATAAAAATTATATTATTAGTTTACCCGGTGTTTTAAATTTATTTTGTATATAAATTGTTATATTTATATAATTACGACGGTTTTCATAAATACTACTCGATAATTATTATTTCACTCAATTTTTGTAAGAAATGTATTTTTATAATTTTTATGACTTTGATATATTCTATTTTGTTTCGTTAAAATTTATTTTTAGCTAATGCTACATTAAATACCTAAATATATTTACTTAATACACAATAAAGTTAACATTAAAATGCAGTTACTCATTTTAAATGCATTACCCTTTTATTTCTTTTATGTATGTCGACTAAACTACATGACTCACAACATTTGGAGTACAAAATATCTTATGTCTACAATTTACTTACTTATCTTTTAATGATATACCACTACAACACATAGACAACACATATCCTTAGGTGTAAAAGAGAAAAACTCTTCCAACCTCATCACCATTTTCGTACAAGGAAGAAAGAAAAGGAAGAAAGCCAAGTTTTTGCAAGATCAAGTAATTTCTACAAACACTAGTATACTCTTTTAAGGGTTTTGCAATAAAAACCTAGGGTAATTAGGATAAACCCTTGTTCTTTAAACCTCATCACTTCACTAGTAAGCATTTCATGATCATTTTTAATCTTTCATATTCATACTTTGGTCATTTTATCATGTTTGAGAAAAACATGCAAGTTATATGATTATCTATACCACTTTATTTGTTTTTAAGTACTATTAATGAATATATATCATCCTATAATTATCCCTTGAAACATATCATTTTTGATGATGTCTAGGAACCCATGACACCCTAAGAAGGTGTATGGTAGATTTAGAATAGCTTTGGCGTTGATTTGAAGTGGTTAGAATAAGTATTACGCGAGAAAAATCCATCTCGACAACAATATATAAGGGTCTGATCATTTTTGCTAATTCTGGAAATTTCGACAGTTTTTAAAATATTTTGAGCTAGAATTTCAAAAAATATACTTTAAAACGAAAACGTGGCCGCTTGAATGGGTTAAAACGGAGTTATAACGAAGAAGTTATGCTATTTTTAAGTTTAACGACGAAAACTATTTTTCCGGAAAATTTCAGCATGCTGTCCCAAACTTTTACGAGTCAAAAATGAGTCTTAAGCGTTATCAAATGAGTCGATTTATCAAAAATATATTAGTATACTTTAACACGAAGCTAAGGACATATAAAACGTAGAAAACGGACTTGTAACGATTAAATTACACGCGTTTAAACAAGGTTGTCGTAACTATTTCATATAAGCATAATTAATATATTTTCTAATAGCCAAAAATATCGGCCGCGAATGACCATGTTGAGGGTCGTTTTTAACATCGATGGAGTACTTTTTATAAAATGATGTCTTCTAGTAAAAGTAAGTTCGCCTAGCCTATTTTCCAAAATTTCCAACCGTTGGTCAAACGGAGTTGTAACGAATAAAATACGGTCACTCAAACTTTGCCGAAAGTTACCCTTAAACAATATTTTTGGTACAAGTACCCTACTTTACCTATGTTTTTCTCCATGATCGAGACCTCTATGATAAAAACTTAAAAGCTAAGACTTTGAGATAATGCTACAAGCTTCCCAAAACCGTTGAGTTTGTTTTCTAACACTCGATATTCACTATTTTACGACTAGCTTTTCGAGGCCATTTAGTCACTTTCATGAATTATCAAATGACATTGTTTTACGACGAAAACCTATAATTTCTTGATAAATCATTAAACGACTATCGTAGGACGTTGTTTCAACGCAAATAATTGTAAAGTATTTTATAACATGACGAGATGTCATAAACATATATTTCGACGATAAACGTTATTTTCAAAAATTCACAAGTGGTATAGATATCATACGAATTGCATGCATAACATTACATCATGACTTATTATAGAACATATCATTCATAATAGGTCACGGTTAGAGGTTGCGCCTCATTTCAGTGTATCCACTTTTGCCATCGCATCATTGTCCAAGTGAGTTTCCATAGCCCCATTTTCAATTGTTTTATACTACTTTTGGGGGAGATACATGCTCATCAACTTTTATGACATTCATGACTATTTGCAAACTATGTGTTTATCTGAACTGAATGTTTAGTCATACGAAGTAACAATATTGCCATACTTAGAATTTCTATATCATAAATCATTGAGCTAATGGTCTTGGTATAATCATTGAACTAGCGGTCTTGGTATAATCATTGGGCTAATTATCTTGGTATAATCATTGAACTAGCTGTCTTGGTATAATCATTGAACTAATGGTCTTGGTATAACCATTGAACTCATGGTCTTGGTATAATGTTGAACTCGCGGTCTTGGTACAATCATGAACTAATGGCCTTGGAACGATTTGAAACTATACGAATTATGTGTTATGTCAAGTAACTATTGATACATTAAGTTATGCACTATTTTGTGAATTCATTTGACGATGTGTGTTTGAACATAAACTATACACATTTTGGCAGTGGGTTGTGAACACACAGGTTGCAAGTTTTGTATGGGCGAAATTTGGAACTGAGTGGATTTACAATGCCTTTGCTGCATAAACGATTTTGAAAGGCTTTACATTTCAATGCAAACTCTATGAACTCACTCAACCTTTGTGTTGACACTTTTTAGCATGTTTTATCTCAGGTATCTAAGGTATACACTTCATGGCATGCATGTGGAATTATCATAGAGTCGTGGTGACGACGCGTCTCACATTGGATTTATGCACTTTAAAAACATCGTTTGGCTTGTATCAAACTTATTTTCGCACATGATGATTTTCATTTTGGACCTATACTTTGTAAACTCTGATTGTTTTATTAAATCAAACGATGTGTTTTCCAAACGACACTTTAGGTCGTTCAATATAACTGTGATTGTGATGCTATGATAGTCAACCCCCAGGAATTCCATTTCGCAGCAAAACAGGTAATTTGGGGGTGTGACACCTTGATTGATTTTCAAATGGTTTTCAATTGGTTTCGAGGCGGAATGAACAATACCAAAAGACAGACCAATTTATTTTATGCACGAAGATATAAGGATGGTTAGGTTAGCTATTCGTTCCCACGATCCCGCCAGAGCCGGAGGGATCTACCCAAGGATAATTCACTAGATAGTGTAGAGTCCTTAGGTATATTGAAAAAGGAGAAAAATGAGAAATGGGAAGAGTGCCGACTGAGATTGAGCTAGAACTGGAATAAACCCAACAAGGTTCTAGTAATGAAATCTCGGTAAGCACTGAAGGGGTTGAAGAATGAAAAAGAATTAAATGAGAAAAGGGTGAAAAGAAATAGCCCTCCATTTATTCAACCTTAGGGCAGAAACCGGGTTCAATTCATATGCTACTAGTGGTTACTAAGGTAACACTGGTATTGAAGACAAGACGTCATGGACCCAGTGACGCACTGCACTAAACTTCCCAAGCTACTCAAGTTCCTCTTAAAAGGGCTTGTTTCATTCTCACGGGGAACCTACATAATCTATCGACTTTCTCTTAGAGATTGTTGATATTGAAGAAGGATACCCTCTCCCTAGTCTCTGGCATAGGAAACCAAAAGTGCACTATTGAGTCTAGAGCCAAGAGATCATCAATAAATCTCAATTAGGACACACTATTCTTGAAGACTTGCTGTTTCACATAATGTGGAAAGTAAGAATACATTTAAGAGTCCTACGCATTATCCTTGTGGTATTGCCGGAACATCCGAGTGATATGTAAAGTATTCACGATGAAGATGAAAATCCTTCTAAAGCCAACATCTAACAAGCTCTTGGTGGGTGACATGTGAGATCTTTCATAAGATCAAGCTTGTGACAACTGGATAGAAACGATGAGGCGATTCAATCTTGAATCAACCTTGGTCCAGGAATGGATTGACGGATACCTTTGAAAAACCAGTCGTTGTGCTTAAAATTATTTTCTCTAACACATCGCTTGTGTATTAATATTTCAAAATAAAAGGTGTTTATGATTGATAATTGATTTTCTTTAAAACCTTCGTGGTATTGCAAAACACTTTATATTATGCAATACACGATTGTTTTCAAATCTTTTTCATCAATCAGTGAATCTCAATTCACTGGTTCACTCACTCCATGTTGTCTTCTTTGAGACGTTTTGGTTTGAGAACAGCTAGAGCAGCTGCGAAACCCTGTCAAGGAGATTCTTCGGAAGTATACCTGATCACAGGCAGTACTCGTACTGATCAATGGGGAACCGTGGGCCGTGTACCTCAATTCAACGAAAGTGATCAAAGATACTCTCGTGCGCTTTATTGCTAACTGTTGTATGCAGGTACACCCAACGTTTGGAGCTGATAAGAATTCAGAAGTCAATCCATAACCGCATGCTCACACAACACATTCATTTCTAAAGAAATCATGATAAGCGCATATCGTCATCAACTGGCTCTGATATTTTCACTCCATGCTTCTGCTTCGCTGCTGGAAATATTATGAATCAACAAAAGCTTCCGCTACACTGATGAGAAGATATCATGATCCAGAATGTGAGCATGTCGGTCCAAAAGTCACAACTTCACATGATGGCAACACTTCAAAGGATAAGTCAGAGATTTATGGTGGCAGATGATCTCAATGCTGGCTCAAAACTCATCTTCACGTAGATCAGTTAAAGACCTCCACTTGAAATATCAAAACATGCGGTACATGAAGAATCAAAGGCTACGAACTACAGAGCAAAGAACTTAATCAAGAATCTAAGAACAATCAAAATGTAATATCTGTTTGTATTCGATGTAAACTGAGGTGACCTCCCTTAGGGGGAGATTGTTAGGATTTTGAAAATCCGGTAATTAAAGAGTCGGTCACCTCAAGTATATGTATTCGTTAGAAATCTCGTAGTCGTAGTCATGTAATGTTAGTAAGTAGTTTGTTAAGTAACATCGTGGAGGACGGACGGGTCTTTACCCACTGTATGCCTGATCCACAGCCCGTTGGAGGCGAGTCTTGTAAGAAACTATAAATACCCTCTACCTCCCAAGGTAGAGGGTTGGAGCTTTCAATATCATTTTTCTTTGTCTCACTAAGTTCCCAAAACTCTTCCACTTTCTCTCTCTAAAACTCACTCTATACGCCCCATACTTGTGATTTGTTATGTGTTTATGAAATCCAATATGTTACAATGAGAGCTATGCTCCTGATAAGGATTTAAAAGGTACACTTTTGAGGGGTCATTTAAGCCCTTAATCGATCACTTTTGTATTTTTTACTACTTAATTTCGTTCCTTTTCACTTGTTAGGTCTTTTGAAGGCAAATTGCTGGAATGACACTTATTCGAACGAAAAGGCGCGAATATATGAAGAAAATGGCTAAAGTCAAGAATCAAGACACTCAAGCTGCTGGAACAGAAGCTGACGGCGTCACAGCCTAATAGCGACGCCATCGCAACACACTTTGAGACGACTCAGAGAGCAAATTGCTAATTTGCACTTGACGGCATCAGGTTTAAAGAGTAGGGCGTCATAAATCAGACGGCCTAGATTCAGATCCCGACGGCGTCAGAAGATGAAGCCGACGACGTCACAAGCAAAAGGTGACACCGTCACAAAGTTGACGTGGCCAAGACGAAAACCTAATGGCGGCGATTTGACGGCGTCACAATTAAAGAGTAACGTCGTCGCATATTGTAACTCTATATATAGAATTCGGATTTTTAGAATTTTAGAGAGGTAGTTTTGTGGAGTAAAACCTAAACCGAACTTTGGCTATCTTGGGCAGTATCTTAGGGTTCCATACCCTATTTTATAACAAGATAAGTGATTTACTTCATTAATTCAATTATGTCTTCAATTGTTTGTGTGTATGCTTGCATGTTTCCCTGGTCCGGCTAATTTATTTGTGTGTTTGCTTAGATCTATGAAACCTAGGTATTGAATATTGATTGGTTGTCTCTTATCTTAATTGTGATTGACCTAGTATTGCGATAGGTCATTCGTTGTGTTTTTAATGCTTGAGTAATCTTTGTGAACATTAGTTTATAATCACCTAGAGTTATTGTAGACTAAACATCCAAAGGTAACCTTAGAGTTAGTTTATGAATCCTAGAGATTTCGTAGGCAATAACCTTAAGGTAGTCTCAAAGAGTTAGGGAAAAACGCATACCCTACAACCTTAGAAGACACAACGCGTTAAGAATAAGGACGTGACAATTCAACCATCAATAGGAGATAACTAAGGAGTAATAGCATCTAGGTAAACACATCTTTAAAATATCATACGGGCACACAACAATAGACATAGAATACCTTCACATTAGCTTAGCTTAGATAATTAGATAATTAGAGTAATCGGTAGAAATACCAACCCCCCAAATCCAATACCCCGAGATTCGTACCTTTCAATTTTCTAAAAATATAAAAAAGAATAAAAATAATCTTCCTCAACCCCAACCTTAGCGTAGTAATTTCTCACTAGCATTCCTATTCCCCTAGAGAATGATATCAATTCCCGAGGCTTACCCTAATACTACACTACAATAATTAGGTTCACTGCCTAGGGTGTTGAAAAACTTGCTCGACGAAAAGGAAGTTCCTTTGACCCCGAACGCGCGTTGTACGCGTATCAAGTTTTTGGCGCCGCTGCCGGGGAATAGAATCGCTAGTTAGATCTCCACCTCGTTTAGGTTTCCTTGCTTGATTCCTATCAAGTAAGCTTTTTTTCCCATTTTTAGCTTCCTCGTAGTCTATCCCCCTTCTTTGTGACCTTTGTTAGTAACCCTATCACTTTTCATCATGGAAGGTGATAATCAACCACCACTCATCAACCCACCACCAAATGACCCGCCAAGAGGCCGTACTCTTGGTGAATACTCAAGACCAAGCCACCTAGGCTATAGAAACACCATTGAGCTTCCCGACCAAGCCCAAACTACGGCCCTTCGATCCGACACCATCCGGTTGGTGCAAAACGGATGTGCATTCCATGGACTTCGTTCTGAAGATCCAAATCAGCATCTTAAGGATTTCCTTAAAATCGTCGATTCCATCGACCTCGATGCTACTACTCGGGAGACCACGCGCTTGCGTCTCTTCCAATTCTCTCTACGGGACGAAGCTAGTAATTGGCTTGAGCGACTTCCAGCCGGCTCCAATCTCAAGTTGGGATGATTTCACCACTCGGTTCCTTGCCCAATTTTTCCCACCAGGGAGAACTACTAAGCTTAGGAATGAAATCTTGATGTTCCAAAAATGTCAAGGTGAATCTCTCTACGAAGCATGGACTCGATTCAAGGACTTGCTCCATAAAGTCCCTCATCACGGCATTGATCTTTGGCTCCAAGTCCAAATCATTTACGATCATGTCAGTCCCTCCATCCAACAAACCATTGATTACGCCGCCGGTGGAAGGCTAAGTAACCTCAATGTTGAAGCATGTTGGGAAGTCATCGAGGACTTAGCACAATATGAAGAAGAAGGATGGGAAATTCCAATAATCCAGGAAAGTGGGATAGATTCCCGCGCACAAATGTTTATGAGTATGGAGGCTCAAGTGAATGAGTTAATGGAAATGACCACACATGATTATGAGCATGTGGACGCGATCAAGGAGTTTTGGCTTCCAAAAAAATCACAACAAGATGAATTCGAGGACATAATGTTGACATTCGTCAACAACCAAGAGAAAGAAATACAGCACCTCGAAGCTCACATGAGAAAAACCCACGAAACTTTCTTGGAACTAGCTAAAAACTTCATGATGAAACTTCGTGAAGAAATCGCAAAGAATAATATGCCTAGAAAGATCAAAAAGGTATACGCGATACCGGATCTCGTGAGTATAAATCCTGAGCCCTCTTCAATCTCAATAAACGAGACAGTCCCTCTCAAAGACTCACCATTTGGCAAGAGCTCGTGTCTCAACACTCCTTACATAAAAGAAATATTTCCTAGAGACATGTTCTTTGGAAGGGTGCAAGTTTTACTTCCCAATTTCCATAACATAAGGAAACGTTCTTTTGGGTTTAAACCGGGTTTATTAGGTCAAGATGGATCCTTAACTAAGAATCTCTTGAAGTTGATAGAAGATGATCCATTTCTAGGAGATAGACTTGATTCACCCGCTACACCCATAAAATTAAGTAAGGTTAGAATGAATGGAGCACACCCCTTTGAGCATATAAATCACCCATCACCCTCTCCTCACGTAGCAAATTTCCACCCTAAGGGTGTGTATCGCTATTATCACCCGCACTTAAGCTTAATTTTAGAAAAAACTTCCCCTTTATCCGTTAAATAAGGTTAGAGTCAAGCTCGTGACTCGAACAAAAACAAGTGCTTCTTGGGAGGCAACCCATGTGTTTTTCTTTTTCTTTTTTATTTGTGTGTCATATATCTTTTCATTGATTGTTTATTCTCATGTTTGAATTTGTGAAAATGCTTTATTTTGTCTTTAACCTCGTCTTAATTACATATAAAGGTATTTTACAAAAGGGATAAGTGTAGGGAGAATTACACACGTTTTCAAAAAGAACGTGAACATGAGAATTACGATTATTAAAAAGATATACATGTGTGTTTGTTAGATTCAAATGCTTGTATCGAGTCATAATGGATGTTTTACAGAAATTTTTCCAGATTCTAAAGATATAAATTTTCAGATTCTTTTTTTTCAGAAAATCGCAGATCAGTTTCTGTCAGGATAACCTGACGGCGTCAGGATCGCAACCTGACGGCGTTAGGAGGAGTAGAAACAGCTTATTATTTTTTCTCGTTTTCTGTGCTACTTATAAACTTTTGGAATTTCTCAGGTCTTAATTTTCTAGAAAATGTGCAAACATCCATTCCACAAGCATTATATCCTAGTTTAGTAGAGTCATATATAGTGTTACCGCCGATTTTACGTGAAGGCTTCGTTTGTTTTCTTCAAGTGTGCAGGTTTTATTTATTAAGAAGAAGCTACATAAGATTGCAATGAGCTTTTCACGCATACATTCTTCTTGAAGAAGGATTTAACCACTAATTCACACGGATCCTACCGAGCTAATCAGGGGAGTATTAGTTTCTTTCGTTTTTAATTACCTTCCATTATCATAACTTTGATACTTTCGGGGAACATTGGGGACAATGTTCAGTTTAAGTGTAGGGAGGGAAAATAAAACAGGAACTTTAAAACTATGCTTATCCTTGACTATTTGCCTTGTCCAATTTCATTTGTGTAATAAACCATGAGAAATATCGGTTAGGGTAATTTTGGCACCAAATTTAAAATTTTTCATGACACGTAGTAGTGGGCCATTAGTCTTAATAAAGCGTCTCATGGATAGGAAGTTATATGATTAGCACAAAACCCTTTACCACTTAAATTCCACCCAAAATGTGAGGATAGCCCTTAGATTTGTAGGAATTAAAGCATTCCACTCTAATGCTTCGAGTGTGTACCGGTAGTATAATAGTTTCTAGAACTTGTTTTGTGATGCATTCCGAGATCGCTAGTGAAACTACACTTGTGTAGTTAGGAATAACTAAATGATAAGAGGCATTAAGATAATCCTTGTTTGATACCCGTATTATAATTACTTCTTCCACATCGGTTGAGTAATTCCCCCACACCCTTCCGTTGCACTCATCTTTAGTACACGATACCCTTAGTTAACCCCTCAAAGCCTATCCTTTTCGCGGTTCTCGTGATGTTTCGGTTTTCCAGAATATCAATGAAGAGCATTGTTTACAATCCACCCCCAAATGTACACCCAAATCGCCTTAGCCTACCTTATATGCACTTACTTTTAGTGCATTATTGTTATCATACTAAACCCTTAGTTCAATTATCTAGTTTCTTGCATAAGTTGCTAAGTCGAGTCATATCCTTTGTACACATTTTTTAGACGATTGGGACTCATGGGAAAAGTTAAATTTTATGAAATGACGGGATGGAACGTTAAATTCAAATTCTCTTTATTTACGTAATAATGTACTCCAAGTGTTTTGATTTTTTCAATTCGGGTCAATTAGTGTTAGAGTAATAAAAACTCAAGTGTAGGGATGTGCGTATAAATCCCTATTATTTTGATGTTATCATAGAGGATGGTAGAGTAAAAGTGTATGAAAAAAAATCGAAAAAAATAGAAAAAAAAAGAGAAAGAAAAAAAATATAGTGTAAAAAAAATAAAAAAAAACATACGGGCTACCATCCTACATCTATCTTTAAATTCATGTTTGTTTGTTTCAATTTATCTAAAGTTTAGAGTGTCGAGTCTTGGCTTAGCAACGTCATTCTTCTCATGCTTGTAACATAAGGATTTTTGACTTGCCACCACTAAATCGCCTATCCCACCAAACCCTTTGTTTCCCTACCGTAAGCCTAACATTACAACCCTTTAAAAGACCTCTTGGATAGTTTTTTTTCTAGGTGCTTACGCCAAAGCGATGGAGGTTTGATCTAGTCTCAAGCCTATGGTAATCTATGTACTAGGACCGGTTAATGAGTGTTTATCTTTCATTTCCAACTTGATATATTTTATATACACCCGAGAGATGAGAGTATCCAAACACCACTTGTGAGGTGCTAGTATGTAATTTTTGTGCTTGTTATGACTTTTGCGGAGCTTATACGTGTTGTGAATTATTCGAAACTAATCCTTCATGACCCCTAACTTATAAATTAATTGGCTAAAAGCACATTTGCTTGAGGACAAGCAAATACCAAGTGTAGGGATATTTGATAAGGATTTAAAAGGTACACTTTTGAGGGGTCATTTAAGCCCTTAATCGATCACTTTTGTATCCGTTACTACTTAATTTTGTTCTTTTTCACTTTTTAGGTCTCTTGAAGGCAAATTGCTGGAATGACACTTATTCGGACGAAAAGGCGCGAATATATGAAGAAAATGGCCAAATTCAAGAATCAAGACACTCAAGTTGCTGGAACAGAAGCTGACGGCGTCACAGCCTAATAGCGATGCCGTCGTAACACACTTTGAGACGACTCAGAGAGCAAATTGCTAATTTGCACTTGACGGCATCAGGTTTTAAAGAGTATGGCGTCACAACTCAGACGGCCTAGATTCAGATCCTGACGGCGTCAGAAGATGAAGCCGACTGCGTCACAAGCATAAGGTGACGCCGTCACAGAGTTGACGTGGCCAAGACGAAAACCTAATGGCGGCGATCTGACGGCGTCACAATTAAAGAGTGACGCCGTCGCATATTGTAACTCTATATATAGCAATGTTGCAAAAATCGGTCAACTCGGCCGATTAATCGTTAATCAGCCGAGTACCTTTTCGATTTTTGAAAATCGGTCAAAAAATCGGCCTTGGAAAAAAATCGACACTAAGCAGTCAAAAAATCGGTCGAATCGGCCGATTAATCGGCCGAATCGGTCAAAATCGGCTGAATCGGTCAAAATCGGCCGAATCGGTCAAAAATCGGCCGAATCGGGCAAATCGGTTATTTTTAGAAAAATAATAATTTCGGCATTCTACTTAGTTTGGGGATCGTATATTTCACTTATAACGCACAATGGGCATCATAATCAGAATTAGAGCTTTTTATTGAGGTTTGGAAACATAACAGGCTTGGAATCAGTTAAGATTTTTAGTTTGGTCTCCAGAAATACTAAAAAATTACAGGAAATGCCAATCCGATTAATCACCGATTAATCCCGACTTGACCGATTACTCGCTACAGGGTGGTCGACCGCCCGGCTACCGATTTACGATTTTTGCAACATTGATATATAGAATTCGGATTTTCAGAATTTTAGAGAGGTAGTTTTGTGGAGTAAAACCTAAACCGAACTTTGGATGTCTTGGGCAGTATCTTAGGGTTCCATACCCTATTTTACAACAAGATAAGTGATTTACTTCATTAATTCAATTATGTCTTCAATTGTTTGTGTGTATGCTTGCATGTTTCCCATGTCCGACTAATTTATTTGTGTGTTTGCTTAGATCTATGAAACCTAGGTATTGAATATTGATTGGTTGTCTCTTATCTTAATTGTGATTGACCTAGTATTGCGATAGGTCATTCGTTGTGTTTTTAATGCTTGAGTAATCTTTGTGAACATTAGTTTATAATCACCTAGAGTTATTGTAGGCTAAACATCCAAAGGTAACCTTAGAGTTAGTTTATGAATCCTATAGATTTCGTAGGCAATAACCTTAAGGTAGTCTCAAAGAGTTAGGGAAAAACGCATACCCTACGACCTTAGAAGACACAACGCGTTAAGAATAAGGACGTGACAATTCAACCATCAATAGGAGATAACTAGGGAGTAATAGCATCTAGGTAAACACATCTTTAAAATATCACACGAGCACACAATAATAGACATAGACTACCCTCACATTAGCTTAGCTTAGATAATTGATAACGCTACACGCGTCGTTCGGGGTCAAAGGAACTTCCTTTTCTTCGAGCAAGTTTTATAACACCCTAGGCAGTGAACCTAATCGTTGTAGTGTAGTATTAGGGTAAGCCACGGGTATTGATATCATTCTCTAGGGGAATAGGAATGCTAGTGAGAAGTTACTACGCTAAGGTTGGGGTTGAGGAAGATTATTTTTTTATCTTTTTATGTTTTTTAGGAATTAGAAAGGTACGAATCTCGGGGTTTGGATTTGGGGGTTTGTATTTCTACCAATTACTCTACTTATCTAATCTAAGGTGTATGTAGTCTATGTCTAATTATTGTGTGCTCGTATGATAGTTTAAAGATGTGTTCACTTAGGTTTTATTACTCCTTAATTATCTCCTATTGATGGTTGAATTGTCACGTCCTTATTCTAAATCGCGTTGTGTGTCTAAAGTCGTAGGGTACGTTTACAAAATCTCTAGGAATTATAAACTCTAACTCTAAGGTACTCTTTGGATGGTTTAGCCTACAACTACTCTAGGTGTTATAGTCTAAGGTTCACAAAGATTAATCAAGCATTAACTACACAACGAATGACCTATCGCATTACTAAATCATTAACAATTAAGATAAGAGACAACCAATCAATATTCAATAATTAAGTTTCATATTCCCTAAGCAAACACACAAGTAAATTAGCCGGACATGGAGAACATGCAAGCATACACACAAATAATTGAAGACATAATTGAATTAATGAAGTAAAACACTTATCTTGATGTAAGATAGGGTTTGGAACCCTAAAATACTGTACAAGACAGCCTTGGTTCGGTTTAGGTTTTTACTCCAAAAGACTACACACTAAAACTGAAAAATTCGGATTCTATATATAAGATTACAATCGCGGCGTCACCCTTTGATTTGTGACGCTTTCGGGTCGCCTTCATTAGGGTTTCGTCTTGGCCACGTTAGTCTTGCGACGGCGTCACCTTATGCTTGTGACGTCGTCCCCTTCAGTCTCTGACGCCGTCTGGATCAAATCTAGGCCATCTGAGTTGCGACGACCTACTCTTTTAAAGCCTGACACCGTCACTTGAAAATAAGCAATTTGGCTACTGAGCCGTCACAAAAGTGATGCGACGGCGTCGCAGTTAAGCAGTGACGCCGTCCCCTTGTATTTCAGCAGCTTGAGTGTCTCGATTCTTGACTATGGCCATTTTCTTCGTATATCCGCGCCTTTTCGTCCAAACAAGTGCCATTCCAGCAATTTGCCTTCAAGAGACCTAAAAAGTGAAAAGGAACGATATAAAGTAATAACGGATACAAAAGTGATCAAATACGGGCTTAAACGACCCCTCAAAAAGGTACATTTTAAAACCTTATCAAATATCCCTACACTTGGTATTTGCTTGTCCTCAAGAAAATGTGCTTTTAGCCAATTAATTTATAAGTTAGGGGTCATGAAGCATTGGTTTAAAAAAATACACAACACATATAAGCCCCGAAAAAGTCATTACAAGCACGGAAATTACATACTAGCACCTCACATGTGGTGTTTGGATACTCACATCTCTTGGGTGTATATGAAATATAACAAGTTGGAAATGGAAGATAAACACTCATTAACCGGTCCTAGTATATAGATTACCATAGGCTTGAGAATAGATCAAACCTCCATCGCTTTGGCGTAAGCACCTAGGAAAGACTATCAAAGAGGTCTTTAAAGGGTTGTAATGTAAGGCTTACGGTAGGGAAACAAAGGGTTTGGTGGGATAGGCTATTTAGTGGTGGCAAGTCAAAAATCTTTATGTTACAAGCATACGAACAATGGCGTTGCTAAGCCAAGACTCGACACTCTAAACTCTAGATAACTGAAACACACAAACATAAATTTAAAGGATAGATGTAGGATGGTAGCCCGTATGTTTTTTTTTTTTCAACACTCTATTTTTTTTCTTTTTTTTCTCTTTTTCTATTTTTTTTTTCATACACTTTTACTCTACCATCCTCTACGGTAACATCAAAATGATAGAGATTTATAGACACATCCCTACACTTGAGTTTTTATTACTCTAACACTAATTTGACCCGAATTGAAAAGATCAAAACATTTGGAGTACATTATTACGCAAATAAAGGGAATTTGAATTAAACGTTCCCTTCCCGTCATTTCATAAACTTTAACTTTTCCCATGAGTCCCAATCGTCCCAAAACTGTATACAAAGGATATGACTCGACTTAGCAACTTATGCAAGCAACTAGATAATTGAACTAAGGGTTTTAGGGTGATAACAATAATGCACTAAAAGTGAGTGCATACAAGGTAGGCTAAGGCGATTTGGGTGTACATTTGGGGGTGGGGTGTAAATAATGCTCTTCATTGATATTCCGGAAAAACTGAAACATCACGAGAACCGCGAAAAGGATAGGCTCTGAGGGGTTAACTAGGGGTATCGTGTACTAAAGATGAGTACAACGCAAAGGTGTGGGGGAATTACTCAACCGATGTGGAAGAAGTAATTATATTACAGGTATCAAACAAGGGTTATCCTAATGCCTCTTATCATTTAGTTATTCCTAACTACACAAGTGTAGTCTTACTAGCGATCTCGGGATGCATCACAAAACAAGTTCTAGAATCTATTATACTACCGGTTCACATTCTAAGCATTAAAGATGAATGCTTTAATTCCTACTAATCTAAGGGCGATCCTCACATTTTGGGTGGAATTTAGGTGGTAAAGGGTTTTTTGTGCTAGTCATATAACTTCCTATCCGTGAGACGCTTTTGTTAAGACTAATGGCCCACTCCTATATGTCATGAAAAATTGAAAATTTGGTGCCAAAATTACCCTAACCGATATTTTCTCATGGTTTATTACGCAAATACAATTGGACAAAGCAAATAATCAAGGATAAGCATAGTTTCAAAGTTCCCGTTTTATTTTCCCTCCCTACACTTAAACTGAACATTGTCCCCAATGTTCCCCGAAAGTATCAAAGTTATGATAATAGAAGGTAATGAAAAACGAAAGAAACTAATACTCCCCTGATTAGCTCGGTAGGATCCGTGTGTGAAGTATTGGTTAAACCTTTTCCAAGAAGAATGTATGCGTGAAAAGCTCCTTCCAATCTTATGTTTCTTCTTCTTGATAAATAAAATCTACACACTTGAAGAAAACAAATGAAACCTTCGCGTAAAATCGGCGGTAATAATATATATAAGACTCTACTAAAACTAGGATATAATGCTTGTGGAATGGATGTTTACAGAATTTCTGGAAAATTAAGACCTGAAAAATTCCAAAAATTTATAAGTAGCTCAGAAAACGAGAAAAAAAAGTAATCTGTTGTTTTTACTCCTTCATGATGCCGCCAGGTTGCGATCCTGACGCCGTCAGGTTATCCTGACAAAAACTGGTCTGCGATTTTCTGGAAAAAATTCTGGAAAATTTACATCTTTAGAATCTGGAAAAATTTCTAGAAAACATCCATTATGACTCGATACAAGCATTTGACTCGAACAAACACACATATATATCGTTTAATTAATTTCAATTCTCATGTTTACGTTTCTTTTGAAAACGTGTGTAATCCTCCCTACACTTATCCTTTATGTAAAATACCTTTATATGCAATTAAGACGAGGTTAAAAACAACATAAAACATTTTTACAAATTTAAACATGAGAATAAGCAATCAATAAAAGCTATATGACACTAACAAGCAAACAATTAAGCATGGGTTGCCTCCCACGAAGCGCTTTTCTTTATTTATGAGTCTTGTAGATAGACTCGTAGTCGTGCCCTTACGTGACTTCATTACCGTCACCTTCTTCCTCATGACGGTCTCTATTGGGGAATTCCATGTTGTAAGAGTGCCCTATGATGCACCTTTCTAAGAGGTCATCCTCTCCCCAATTGGTTCTATATTTCAGTCCTAAGTTCAAGCAATCCTTATAGAATCCGAAAATCTTAGCCATAACATAATCTACTCCTTTTTCCTTATCCTCATTATTCCTATAATAGACCGATAGTTTAAGTTCCTTTTCATCATTGGAGAGTGATGAAAACTTCTCAATCTTAAACGGCATTTGGTAAGCTACATCATCGGTCTCATCCTTGAATCGCACTATTCCTAATGAGGGATCATAAGTCATCCCGGTGTTTTCTATGAAAGGTTTTCCTAGAATAACGTGGGACAAGCTAGGATCTATGGCCGTGCTAATATCATCCACAATTATGAAGTCCGTAGGAAACGTGAAACTACCTACATAAACGGGCAATCCCTTAATTCTACCAAGGAAATTACACCTAACCCTAGGATTATCGGGGTCTTGCCTAGTTGGGATAGGCTTCTTCATTACCCAATTATAGTAGGTGCTAGTCATTATGTTTATTGCTGATTTGCGGTCAATGTAGGCCTTTGCCACGAAAAGGTGTCCTATGCAACATGGTATGTTAAGATTCCAAGGGTTCCCAAACTTGATTCTAGGGCTTTTCCTAACATACATGTGACGGAGGTCACGCACTAAGTGAGGGTGGCGAGATAGCTCTTCTTCCGTAGGAAATTTATTGAAATAGTCATTGTCTACTTCATCTACTTCCTCGGTTGTTTCATTATCCTCAAGTATATGGTCCTCTTCGTCATTTGTTCTATTAGGGTTCACTAAGTCGATGGTATTGACGAATTAGACGTGTTTAGCTAACTTACTTGGGTCCTTAATCTCTACACCGGAAGGCTCGGGAGTTGAGATAGCATTAACCTTCCTATCACTATTGGTCATGGCTTTCAAGAGGTTATCTATCTTCCTATCCATCTCGGCTTGTTGTTGGTTAAAATGGTCCGAGAGCTTAGCTATTTGAGCTTCTTGGGATGCGACTAGGTGTTGCAACATCCCCTCAATGTTTTGTTGGTTAGGGCCATGAGAAATCATTGGAAGTGAATTCTTTGGTTTGCCCCCAATAGAAGTCGGGCTTGCCCTTCCAAGCTTCTCGGGTATCATTGAAATTCCTAGGTCCGGGTGTTGTAGGGAATCTTCCTCCCGTTCCATTAATACACGAGGATGCGTAGTCAACGGAAGCATGTTCGGGGAATCGGGTGAAAGTGCGCGTGTTATGAGGATCACTACACGGCTCACACGAGGAAGAAACTTTGTTCACATGGCGTGAAGACTTAGGATTTTCGTAGGAACTCATTAGGAATTTAACTTGATCTTCAAGTTCGAGCATCCTACGGTCGGAAGGTTGTGAGTCAATTGGAGGCAAGGAGATTGCCTTAACGGTTTTGGGCAACTCACGGGGGTCATTCCAACTTTCGTTGTCATAGAGAGCAAGGTCCTCTATTATACCACATGATTCTTCCGCGGTGAGATCACTAAGTTTTCCACCGGCCGCTTGGTCAATGGATTGCTTAGTGGGGAAGTTGACATGATCATAAAAAAGTTGGACTTGGATCCAAAGATCAATGCCGTGATGAAGGAGTTTACGGAGTAGGTCCTTGAATCGAGTCCATGCTTTGTAGAGAGACTCACCTTGAAGTTGTTGAAACGCTAAGATGTCTCGTCTAAGTTTAGTGGTTCTCCCCGGTGGGAAAAATTAAGCACGGAAGCGAGAGATGAGATCATCCCAACTTGAGATGGAGCCAGCGGGAAGTCGCTCAAGCCAATTACTAGCTTGGTCCCGTAGAGAGAATTGGAAGAGACGCAGACGCGTGGTCTCCCGAGTAGTAGCATCAAGGTCGATGGAATCGACAATTTTAAGGAAATCCTTAAGATGCTGATTAGGATCTTCGGAATGAAGTCCATGGAATGCACATCCGTTTTGCACCAACCGGATGGTGTCGGATCGCAGGGCCGTAGTTTGGGCTTGATCGGGAAGCTCAATGGTGTTCCTATAGCCTAGGTGGCTTGGTCTCGAGTATTCACCAAGAGTACGGGCTCTTTGCGGGTCATTTGGTGGTAGGTTGATGAATGGTGGTTGGTTATCATCTTCCATGATGAAAACTGATGGGATTACGAACAAAGGTCACGAAGAAGGGGGATAGACTATGGGAAAGCTAAAAACGAGAAAAAATTTTACTTGATAGGAATCAAGCAAAGAAACCTAAACGAGGTGGACTACTAACTAGCTATTCTATTCCCCGGCAGCGGCACCAAAAACTTGATAACGCTACACGCGTCGTTCGAGGTCAAAGAAACTTCCTTTTCTTCGAGCAAGTTTTATAACACCCTAGGCAGTGAACCTAATCGTTGTAGTGTAGTATTAGGGTAAGCCACGGGTATTGATATCGTTCTCTAGGGGAATAGGAATGCTAGTGAGAAGTTACTACGCTAAGGTTGGGGTTGAGGAAGATTATTTTTTTATCTTTTTATGTTTTTTAGGAATTAGAAAGGTACGAATCTCGGGGTTTGGATTTGGGGGTTGGTATTTCTACCGATTACTCTACTTATCTAATTATCTAATCTAAGGTGTATGTAGTCTATGTCTAATTATTGTGTGCTCGTATGATAGTTTAAAGATGTGTTCACTTAGGTTTTATTACTCCTTAATTATCTCCTATTTATGGTTGAATTGTCACGTCCTTATTCTTAATCGTGTTGTGTGTCTAAAGTCGTAGGGTATGCGTTTGTCCCTAACTCTTTGAAACTACCAAAGGGTCTCGTCTAGAAAATCTCTAGGAATTATAAACTCTAACTCTAAGTTACTCTTTGGATGGTTTAGCCTACAACTACTCTAGGTGTTATAGTCTAAGGTTCACAAAGATTAATCAAGCATTAACTACACAACGAATGACCTATCGCATTACTAGATCATTAACAATTAAGATAAGATACAACCAATCAATATTCAATAATTAAGTTTCATATTCCCTAAGCAAACACACAAGTAAATTAGCCGGACATGGAGAACATGCAAGCATACACACAAATAACTGAAGACATAATTGAATTAATGAAGTAAAACACTTATCTTAATGTAAGATAGGGTTTGGAACCCTAAAATACTATACAAGACAGCCTTGGTTCGGTTTAGGTTTTTACTCCAAAAGACTACACACTAAAACTGAAAAATTCAGATTCTATATATAAGATTACAATCGCGACGGTGTCACCCTTTGATTTGTGACGCCGTCGGGTCGCCGTCATTAGGGTTTCGTCTTGGCCACGTTAGTCTTGCGACGGCGTCACCTTATGCTTGTGACGCCGTCCCCTTCAGTCTCTGACGCCGTCTGGATCAAATCTAGGTCGTCTGAGTTGCGACGACCTACTCTTTTAAAGCCTGACACCGTCACTTGAAAATAAGCAATTTGGCTACTGAGTCGTCACAAAAGTGATGCGACGGCATCGCAGTTAAGCAGTGACGCCGTCCCCTTGTATTTCAGCAGCTTGAGTGTCTCGATTCTTGACTTTGGCCATTTTCTTCGTATATCCGCGCCTTTTCGTCCAAATAAGTGCCATTCCAGCAATTTGCCTTCAAGAGACATAAAAAGTGAAAAGGAACGATATTAAGTAATAACGGATACAAAAGTGATCAAATACGGGCTTAAACGACCCCTCAAAAAGGTACATTTTAAAACCTTATCAATAATTAGATAATTAGAGTAATCGGTAGAAATACCAACCCCCCAAATCCAATACCCCCAGATTCGTACCTTTTAATTTTCTAAAAATATAAAAAAGAATAAAAATAATCTTCCTCAACCCCAAGCTTAGCGTAGTAATTTCTCACTAGCATTCCTATTCCCCTAGAGAACGATATCAATTCCCGAGGCTTACCCTAATACTACACTACAACGATTAGGTTCACTGCCTAGGGTGTTGAAAAACTTGCTTGACGAAAAGGAAGTTCCTTTGACCTCGAACGCGCGTTGTACGCGTATCAAGTTTTTGGCGCCGCTGCCGGGGAATAGAATAGCTAGTTAGATCTCCACCTCGTTTAGGTTTCCTTGCTTGATTCCTATCAAGTAATCTTTTTTCCCATTTTTAGCTTCCTCGTAGTCTATCCCCCTTCTTTATGACCTTTGTTAGTAACCCTATCACTTTTCATCATGGAAGGTGATAATCAACCACCACTCATCAACCCACCACCAAATGACCCGCCAAGAGGCCGTACTCTTGGTGAATACTCAAGACCAAGCCACCTAGGCTATAGAAACACCATTGAGCTTCCCGACCAAGCCCAAACTACGGTCCTTTGATCCGACACCATCCGGTTGGTGCAAAACGGATGTGCATTCCATGGACTTCGTTTCGAAGATCTAAATCAGCATCTTAAGGATTTCCTTAAAATCGTCGATTCCATCATCCTCGATGCTACTACTCGGGAGACCACGCGCTTGCGTCTCTTCCAATTCTCTCTACGGGACCAAGCTAGTAATTGGCTTGAGCGACTTCCAGCCGGCTCCATCTCAAGTTGGGATGATCTCACCACTCGGTTCCTTGCCCAATTTTTCCCACCAGGGAGAACTACTAATCTTAGGAATGAAATCTTGATGTTCCAACAACGTCAAGGTGAATCTCTCTACGAAGCATGGACTCGATTCAAGGACTTGCTCCATAAAGTCCCTCATCACGGCATTGATCTTTGGCTCCAAGTCCAAATCTTTTACGATCATGTCAGTCCCTCCATCCAACAAACCATTGATTATGCCGCCGGCGGAAGGCTAAGTAACCTCAATGTTGAAGCATGTTGGGAAGTCATCGAGGACTTAGCACAATATGAAGAAGAAGGATGGGAAATTCCAATAATCCAGGAAAGTGGGATAGATTCCCGCGCACAAATGTTTATGAGTATGGAGGCTTAAGTGAATGAGTTAATGGAAATGACCACACATGATTATGAGCATGTGGACGCGATCAAGGAGTTTTGGCTTCCAAAAAAATCACGACAAGATGAATTCGAGGACATAATATTGACATTCGTCAACAACCAGGAGAAACAAATACAGCACCTCGAAGCTCACATGAGAAAAACCCACGACACGGTCTTAAACAAGCCCCAAAAGCTTGGTATAATAGACTCAAGCCATTTTTAATCAAAAACAAGTACACCATGGGGTTAGTTGATAATACACTTTTCACTAAGAAAAAGGAATCACATATAATGATTGTTCAAATATACGTGGATGATATTATATTCGGATCTACTTGTCAAGACATGTGTGATGATTTCTCAAAAATCATGCATGACGAGTTTGAAATGAGTATGATGGGAGAACTAAGTTTCTTTCTTGGTCTACAAATCAAACAACTAGAAGATGGTATTTTCTTTAATCAATCTAAATACATAAAAGAAATGTTAAAGAAATTTGGTTTATAAGAGTCAAAACCCATAAGAACACCAATGTCATCCAACACTAAACTTACAAAAGATGGAGACGGTGAATCCGTTGATAACACAAAATACCGTGGCATGATTGGTAGTCTTCACTAACTTACGGCTAGTCGGCCGGATATTATGTTTAGTGTTTGTCTATGTGCTAGGTTTCAAGAAGACCCTAAAATGTCACATCTAGAAGCGGTCAAAACAATATTTAGATACATTAAGGATACGACTCTACTAGGATTATGGTATCTTAAGGGTACGGGGGTAGAAACTATTGTATATGCAGATTCTGACCATGCATGTGATTATGTTGACCGAAAGAGTACAAGTGGTGTATGTACTTTTATGGGATGTTGTTTGACATCTTGGTTCTCGAAGAAGCAAACGACATTGGCCATATCAACAACCGAAGCCGAATATGTCTCCGCCGGCAAAGCATGCCAACAAGCACTATGGATGAAACAAGCGTTAGTTGACCACGACATTCATTTAAGCGACTTAGCCATCTTATGCGACAAAAAAGGTGCTATTGACTTAAGCAAGAATCTGGTGTTACACTCTCGCACCAAGCATATAGAGATCCGTCATCACTTCTTAAGAGACAATGTTCAAAAGGGGAACATCTCTATTGAGAAAGTAGCATCCGAAGATAACATAGCCGACGTCCTCACCAAACCGTTGAAGCGGGAACAATTCAACTTGCTTCGTCTTGGTCTTGGTCTCATGGAACAATCGTCGTAATTTGCCTCTCAACTCTACAAGGTATGTAAACATTAGCTTTCTTCATTTCTGAGTCTATGATCTCTATTTCACACACAACTCACTAACAATACGGGAATTTTCAAAACCCAAGGTAAATGTTATTTTACATCATGTAATTTCATATCTATTTTTCTTAACCAAAAGATAAATTTTTTTAAACAAAGAAACTTTTTCGAAATGCTTTATAAAAGATACTTCTTCCCGTATCATTTTCCTAAAAGCTATTTCTCACGTCTAGGACAAAGCTTTTTCATTATTAATACAAAGTAAAAACTCGTTTTCATTGCATCTCGTGTCTTTTGAATGCTAAAGGGAAAACATAACTAATATGTGTTTTCGGGTACATTCATTTGAGCAACAATGAATTTAGGAGCACTCGGGTTATCTCACATAATAGTATGCTTTTTCACTTCTAGTCTATTTGTCTTTTTCTTTTTAGGAGTCGAGATAACCGCAACTCCAAATGGTTTGCATATAGGCACACACTAGGCACAAATGTTTCCAAAAGAAAAAATTTTGAGCTGCCTAAGTCACCAGTATTAACACTGGACGGTTCCCTCAAGGGAAGGATCCGTGGGTACCGTGAGACAGAAGCTAAATTTCTCTTCTATTTTTCTCACTTTGGCTAAAAACCTTAATATTTTTATCATTTTATCTTTTTTTTTACTAATGAGTATGTTACTTAATGCTTGTGTTCTCATGATCACATGCCTTAAATTCATATCTAATCATTAGATTTTAGTCCACATTTTGGGTCAAGCATTCAACACAATGCACTATTTTCTTTATAAATAAGGTTCCCAAAATGCTTGCATATCCATCACTTTCAACCTCACAAACAATAATCATTATGTTATCCAAAAGATCTTCCAACATTGATGAATCACCTAGTGCAAACAATCCTCTTTAAGAAATCCAAAACTTTATCATACCACCTTTCAGAGTACCACCGCCCAAATATAGAAAAATCGCACGGATTAGCATCCGACCTTGTTGCTTAGTCAAACCATTGTCAAAAAGTTCATCACCAACTACTCATTCACCACCAAATGATTCCATAGTAGAACCTCCCTAATCTCCAACAAGCACACCACCATCATCACCTATCAAGTCTCCACCTAAGATCACTCTATCGGAACTCTTTAAGACTCTGAAAACACTCCAACAAATCAACCCAAAAGAACTAGTCTTTTTAACACCACCCACATCTCCAAACACAATTTACAAAGATCTTGTAACTTCACCACCTTTAACTCCCATTGTCTTACAAGAACATCTAGGTTCTTTTCCACCACCACTTCCAAACATTCCGGACTTTGATCCATATTTTCCAAATTTTCCACCACATCTTCCGCCTCCCACAAATCAAACTAACCCGGAAACCATCCACACACATTACCCACATCATTTACATTATGAACATTTCCAATCCACTAGGGAACTTGCAATGGAAATTAGAGACGAGATGCGATTCATAATTAACCACATCCTTGATCGCAAAAACATCATCACTCACCAAAACTTCCATCATTAACCTTATGCAAGCATGGAAGGAATGATATTACTATTTTCTCTATTTTTTCCTTTTGAGTCAATTTTAAAGAACAAACCTTGTTCTTAGTTTTTACATGTTTGTATGTGGCCTATATACCACTACACTTTGTTATTTTATTACAAGGCTTTGTTTACATACCTTGGTTCTCCATCTTGTTTCTCGTCAATCACAAGATTATATTGCATGTTACTACTAACGTTTTCTTTGTAGGTTTTATATTTTCTCACTTGACTCCCTTTTCTAGGGGGATCTACCGTCAAAGGGGAGTTAGTGATTCGTGGATTATATTATTTCTACACACTTTATTTCTTCGTTATGTTCGCTTTTTGTTTCGACAAAAAGGGGGAGAAGAAGTAAAACTTATGCTTTCAAAACATACATCTAATCGTAAGTTTTATTCATCATAACATTATGTTTTGTCATCAACAAAAAGGGGGAGATTGTTAATACAAATAAATCGTAAAAACGTTTATTCATATTTAGCGATCTCTTTGTGTTTTGTTGATAACAAATATAAAGTTATCATAAGTAAAATTATAAGGATACATGTTATTTTTGTAAAGCATTTATATATATATATATATATATATATATATATATATATATATATATATATATATATATATATATATATATATATATATATATAATTATTTAACATTAATTGTTGTAATGATTCATTTATTGTAATAGTTTATTATGATGGATAAAAACTATAACCCATGACCCATACCCATGGAGCATATCCATAACCCATGGAGCTAACCCATGACCCATTGACTAGATGCATTGCATCTTCTAGATACATTGTATCTATTTGGATACCCATGGTCCAAAGTCTATGACCCATAACCCATTTAGGGGGAGCGTCCTACGGATCCCTCAGTTTACACTGGACGGATCCCTCATGTAAGGGATCTGTGAGATCCGTGCAACAGTAGCAAGTTTTTTCCTATAAATAGAGAGCCATTTCCTCATTGTAACTCACCCATCTTCTTACAAACTCTCTCATATATTCTTTCATTCCTCTAATCTCAGATCTCTTGATCTATATAGTAGTTCTTCTTTCTTTTGTTATGATTCTCATATAGGTCCTTCTCTAAGGCGAGATCATGAGATTCTACAAGTCATCCAAGCAAGGGGTCCTTGATTGATTTGTTCCTCCACAAGATTTATGTAGCAAAGATCTTGTATTTCATATTTCACATATTTGTTGTGTTATAGTTTTGTTGGTTTGGTCCTGTCACACCCCCAAATTACATGTTTTGCAGCGGAATGGAATTCCTGGGGGATGACTGTCATAGCATCAAAGTTATAGTTATATTGAACGACCTAAAGTGTCGTTTGGAAAACACATCGTTTTATTTATTAAAACAATCAGAGTTTACAAAGTATAGGTCCCAAATGAAAATCAATTTGTGCGGAAATAAGTTTGTTACAAGCCAAACGATGTTTTAAAATGCATAAATCCCATCTGTGACGCGTCGTCACCACGACTCTATGATATGTCCAAATGCATGCCATGAAGTGAATGCCTTAGATACTTGAGATAAAACATGCTAAAAGTGTCAACACAATGGTTGAGTGAGTTCATAAGTTTGTAATAAAATGATCTGAAATACTTTGAGAAATGTTCACACAGCAAAGGCATTGTAAATCCACCCAGTTCCAAGTTCCGCCCATACAAAACTTGCAACCTGTGTGTTCACAACCCATTGCCTAAAATAGAATGACAATCATGAATATGCGCATTAAGGTAGTTAAAAGTATAAATATCACCACAAGGATCTTCCAACAACTCGTGTTGGGATGTTCCTCCAACGACTCACGTTGGGCTGTATCCATATAGATGGCCTTCCAACATATAAATGTTGGGATGTTCCTCCAACGACTCACGTTGGGCTGTATCCAAATAAATGGCCTTCCAACATATAAATATTGGGATGTTTGTTTAAGTCTAGTCACTTCACGCACCAAGTCTAAAGTATAAGTAATGTTGTTTGGCAAAAGAGTTTAAATGTTTTGATAAATAAGCATGTATCTTGCCCCAAATAGTTTATAAGAATTTAAACGAGTAAAAGCGGGGTATGAACTCACAGTAATATGTAAGAGTTTAAAGTACTTGTGAAAGTAAATGAAAACAGTTGAGCATGTATCTCCCCCAAAATTAGTATAAAAACAATTGAAAATGGGCCTATGGAACTCACCTGATGCAATGTTTATGATGACAAAAGTAGACACACTGAAATGAGGTGCGATCTCTATCCGCAACCTAATATGAATGATGTGCTCTAATATAAGTCATGAAACAATGTCGTGCATGCAAACTCATACGATATCCATACCACTTGTACACTTTGGAAAATAAAGTTTATCGTCGAAATATATGTTTATGACATATTGTCAAGTTCCCAAATACATTACAAGTACTTACGTCGAAATGATATCCTACGATAATCATTTAATGATTTATTATGAAACTATAACTTTTCGTCGTAAAATAATGTCATTTGACAATTTCATGAAAGTGACTAAACGTCCTTGAAAAGTTAGTCGTAAAATGGTGCACATCGAGTGTTAGAAAGCAAACTCAACGGTTTTAGGAAGCTTGTATCATTATCTCAAAGTTTTAGTATTTAAGTTTTCATCCTAGAGGTCTCGATCACGGAGAAAAATATAGATAAAGTATGGTACTTGTGTCCAAAATATTGTTTAAGGGTGGTTTTCGGTAAAGTTTAAGTAACCGTAATTTATTCATTACAACTCCGCTCGACGAACGGTTAGACATTTTGGAAAATATGCTAGGCGAACTTACTTTTACTAGAAGACATCACGTTATAAAAAGTATTACATCCTTGTTAAAAACGACCCTCAACATGGTCACTTGTTGCCGTAAGGTTTGTCTAATAGAAATATATTAGTTTTTCTTATATAATAAAGTTACGGCAACTTTGTTTAACGCGTGTAATTTAATCGTTACAAGTCCGTTTTCTACGTTTTCTACATCCTTAGATTCGTATTAAAGTATACTAATATATTTTTGATAAGTCGACACATTTTATAACGCTTAAGACTCATTTTTTTGACTCGTAAAAAGTTGAGAATACATGCTGAATTTTCTGAAACAAATAGATTTCGTCGTCTAACTTGAAAATAGCATAACTTTTTCGTTATAGCTCCGTTTTAACCCGTTCAAGCGACCACGTTTTCGTTTTAAAGTATATTTTCCAAATATCTAGCCCAAAAAATTTTATCTACTGTCGAGAATTCCAGAATTTGAAAATAAGATCAGACCTCTAAATAAAGTTGTCGAAATGAGTTTTTCTCGTGCAAAACCTATTCTAACCAATTCAAAACAACTCCGAAGCTATTCTAATCCTACCATACACCTTCTTAGGGTGTCATAGGTTCCTAGACATCACCAAAAGTGATATGTTTCAAGGAGTAATTATAGGATGATGAATATATATTTATAACACTTAAAAACATTTAAAGTGGTATAGCTATCCATATGACTTGCATATTTTTCTCAAGCATTATAAAATGAACATGTCACAATTCTCAATTTCCGGTCATTTCTCAAACTCCATATTCATCATTTCATATCAATTTATGCATAGGTTTTGCATTTTACATTAAACGTTTATTTTCTTATTAAATAAACGCTATCGCGTAAACATTATTTGAACATTTGATCCGACACTTCCAAAATTTATTCCGATATATTTTTGTACTCATTTTAGGATTATAAAAATATTATTATTAGTTTACCCGGTGTTTTAAATTTGTTTGGTATATAAATTGTTATATTTATATAATTACGACGGTTTTCTTAAATACTACACGACAATTATTATTTCACTCAAATCTTGTCAGAAATGTATTTTTATAATTTTTATGACTTCAATATGTTTTATTTTGACCCGTTAAAATTTATTTTTAATTAACGCTACCTTACAAGCTTAAATGTACACTTAATTACTTAAATATACTTTCAAGTATACATTTTATCTACATCTTAAAAAAAAAAAAAAAAAAAAAAAAAAAAAAAAAAAAAAAAAAAAAAAATGTTTAATTGCTAATCCAAATGCCCCCTTGTCGACACAAGGGGGATGATTCATTCAAAATATACATAATATCTAGCTACTTATATGATATTATACTCATAACTTCACATACTCACATAATATCTTTAAGTGTACAAGTCAAAAATTCTCTCTTCATCCTCTCTTCACCATAAAAACCGGCCACACCATTAGAGACCAAGGAGGATCACCAAATTTTTCTTGTCAAGTTTATTACAATCTAGACACACTCTTAAGTAAGGTTTTGAAATAAAAACCTAGGGTGCTTAGGATAAATCCTTTGTTCACTAAACCTCATCAAGTAACTTGTAAGCATAAAACTTCATCTTTTACCTTTTCATATATATTTTTCATACATTTTTTATGAAGTCCATATGATCATATTTGCCTAAGTTGTAGTTTTTAATTCATGTTTATCAAATGTTATCACCCATATGTGTCCTATTAATTTTTATAACAAGTATGTACTAGTTAGAAGTTTATAAAAATTTGAGGAATGAAAAATGAACCAACAAAGTGAGTTTACATCTTTTGATATTGAAGGCTTAATGTAGTTTTTGTTAATTAGTATGTTGTAAGTGCTAGTTTTAACCCCAAAAATGGTCTTTTTATCTTATATGGTTCGACTAGTATTTCATTTTTAGTAGGATTGGCGAAGTATAGTTCAAGGGATTTTTGTGGTGTAGTTTGTGGTTAAACAAGTAGATAAAAATGGTAAAGTTTAAAATAAGCGCGGAAGCGCTGTCGAAATTTATAATTTTTCCGAAAAGTTAGTCATTTTTATAAGTTTTATTAAAGTTTTAGAAAATAGATTTTTATCCATGAACGTGGCCTTTTGAACGGACTAAAACGGAGTTATAACGAAAAAGATACGTGGTTTTCAAGTTACGATTTAAAAACTACCATTTTCCGGAAAATGTACATACTGTCCCGATTTTCAACTGACCAAACAGTGACCTTAAACTTTCTGTGAAATTTCAAAAGTTTAAAAATATATAAGTACACTTAATTACCTTCGCGTGGATATAAAGAACTTGAAAAACGGACTTAAAACGAGTGAGTTATGGTTAACCGAACTTTGAGTCGAAAACGTGCTGAAAACACTATTCACAGCATTAGTATGCTGTCAGGATTTTAATCAAAGTTTTGAGGGCCTAAACGGACGTTTCGGGGGAAACAGACCTTAAAAACAAGTTAGTTTTCCTATGTATATATTACGTCAAGTCCAATGTAAACCGATTTTTCAATTACTAAAACCGTTACATAGTTTTAACTATATTTTCACCACTAGCTCAAAAGTAATTATTTTTGACATGGAACCGTCACACATTCAAGTAACAATATTTTTATATAACTAGTTTTCAAGTAGCATATTGGGTGATACGTTTTCAAATCATGCATTCACGACAACATATCATAACTCAAGTCATAACATTCATTTTAGGTCGCGGATAGTTTCCAAGCCTCATTTTCGTGCACTTCATTTTGTTAGCATATCAATCATACCGGGTGAGTTCATACCCCGCTTTTACTCATTTAAATTCTTACAAACTCTTTGGGGGAGATACATGCTTAAATACTTGTTTTTACTCTTGCGAATACTCAAATCATTTATACAATTGTGTTACACTATACTTCTTATACTCTTTGGACATTATGTGTGGTTTAACGCGATATGTGCCTTAATGTGCTAAACTTGTTTTCAATTATATCTCAACATACATACATTAGCAACTGGTTAACTCCTGCGGGAGCCGGCGGAGAGGTATTGATAGTACTATAGGGCTGACGCCCCCACCCTTGGGTCCCTGATGACTTGACCTGGGGTGAAGATAATCTGTTATTCAATGAGACACAACAAACAATTTAGACTTGTCAAGAGATTCAGTTGGCTGTGATTCTTTGCATTAAGTACTTGTATATATCGTATGAACATATGTCCTACTTACAAACAAGATTGACAACTCTATGTCTTGGCAGTGGGTCGTAAACACACAAGTTGCAAGTTTTGTATGGGCGGGACTTGGAACTGAGTGGATTTACGATGCCTTTGCTGTGGAAACATTCTTTAAAAACTTTTTCAAATCATTTTCAACAAACTTATGAACTCACCAACCTTTGTGTTGACACTTTTTAGCATGTTTATCTCAGGTCATAAGGCGATAGCATTTCATGGAGCTTTTGGGTCACATGGCATACATTGGAGTCTTGTGCTTTTAACAATTACCATTCGACATGTTTTGTAAACCGTTATGTATTATCAAACTTTGGAATTTCTTGTTTTGTAAACTTTAACTTATTTAATCGAATGGTAGAGTTTTCAAAACGTCTCATTATAGAGGTCGTTTTCTGTATCCATACTTTGTGCTATGACGTCATACCCCAATGACACTATCGTTCCGCTGCGATATTTTGGGGGTGTGACAGATTGGTATCAAAGATTTGGTTATAGAGAACTAGGTTGCATTTTAGTTCCTAGACTATAACCGCTTTCACGACGATCCTTTCTTTTCCCTATCGCCTTACACACTTTTCGTGCGCATTTGTTTTCTGAAAAATTTCGTCTAGACCCACCTCATTAGATAACATGGTTTCCTTGTACCGATAGGGGAGTCCCAAAATCTAGTTGAGTCATCAGAGATATGGAGCTCAGTAATAAACACTTATCTAACTTGATCTCGTGACAGTTCTTGTTTGATGAGACACGAGATCGAGCTAAATAAGTGTTACTATATAGCTGTATAGATTTGATGATTTTGCCTGAGGATGGGAGTTCTCTTGAGGATACTTTGGGAACTATTAGCGACCAAACTTTATCATGACTTTAGCACCTAAAGGAATTTCTTATACACCAAGTGCGACTCTCCATAGATACCTACCCTAAATTCCTCCTCCACCGTTTAGAATCGGATGATAAAATGGCTACCTATTTCAGTAACATCAATCGCCGAGACATGTATGCTTGGTGGTATGTACACGTGTGAAATGAGGCAATTATAATTATGGTGGCCAACATAATTATAAATGCGTCACAACCCACGTGGACATATGCGACCACGCATACGTAGATCGGTGTGGGCACACCTTAGGAACCAATTTGTGGCGTGGTATTATGTTTGAGGACGTTAAGTATAGACATTGGGAATTCAACGGTTCTTTCCCTTGCAGAGATCATGGCACCAAAGAGGGTAACACGCAGCACTGGCCGAGGTGGTGCGGCGCAAAGGGGTGGAAAGACAGGTGAGCGTGGAGGTAGAGAAGGCGGTAGCGACATGGGTAACAATGACAACAACGCTGGCGGAAACCCTGATTTTGCCGCCATCATCGCTCAACAACTTCAAATCTTGCTTCCCACTATTGTCACACAAGTTGGAAATCATATGAATAACTCGGGAAACCACGGGAACGGGAATGGCGACACCAACAATGTAGTTGGCAGTGGCAACAATAACAACACCAACAACAACAACAACAACAGAAATGGATACACGTATAAGGAATTTTCAGCATGCAAACCTGTGGAGTTTGATGGTATAGGAGGTGCTTTGGCGTATACTCGATGGGTAGAGAAGACAGAGTCAGTGATCGACATCAGCAATTGTGCCACACATCAGAGGGTGAAGTATGCTGCTTGCTTGCTATCAGGGAAGGCATTGACATGGTGGAAGACACAGCTACAGGCTAGGGGCAGAGAAGCAGCTACAGGTATGACATGGGATGAATTTAAGGCGTTATTGAAAGAGGAGTACTGTCCGGACAATGAAATGCAGAAACTGGAAGATGAACTTTATCACCACTCCATGATAAGGGCTGGTCATGCAGCCTACACAGACCGATTTCATGAGTTAGCCAGACTAGTTCCTCATCTAGTTACCCCTGAGTCCAAGAGAATCGCGAGGTACATATATGGTCTTGTCCCCGAAATCCGTGGAACTGTGAAAACGACTGATCCATCTACAATACAAAGTGCAATACTGAGGGCAGGAACCCTGACAGACGAGATGGTTAGAAATGGTACTTTGAAGAGCAGTGACAAGAGGAAGGAAGCGAGTGGGTCGAATAAGCAGATGGACGTGGTAGCAGACAACAAAAGGGAAAGAGTTTTTGTGGCAACTGGTACTGAACAAAGAGAGTATGCGGGTACACATCCCAAGTGTGCTAAATGTGCTTATCATCATCCGAAGACCAAGCCCTGCCGCTTGTGTACAAATTGCAATCGATACGGCCATTTTAAGGAGCAGTGTAAAACACAGGTAGCACCGGCTAATGTGGGTAACATGAGGAATAATCAAAGGACTTGCTTCGAGTGCAACAGCCCGAATCACTACCGGAATAATTGTCCTCAGTTGAATAAGCCACTGATACAAGCCCCTCTAGCTTTAGCAATTGAAGGAAATAACCCAAACCAGGTACCCAATATCAGTCCACCCCGAGCTCGAGCATTCTATGTAGGAACCAAGGCAGCCCGCAATGCGTAACTGGTACGTTTTCCCTAGACCATTAAGTGATCCACCGTATTATTCAGATTCAGTGAGCCTCATTAGATAAGAAACCTAGACGCGTAAGTTTTGGCATAAGCACTTTGACAATACACCCTGATTTCGCGAAACCTAAGGGAAGACCTTTAAGTATCATCGATTGAATCACGAGGACGTGATTCCTCTGACATGGGAAGAATGTCACAATTCTCAATTTCCGGTCATTTCTCAAACTCCATATTCATCATTTCATATCAATTTATGCATAGGTTTTGCATTTTACATTAAACGTTTATTTTCTTATTAAATAAACGCTATCGCGTAAACATTATTTGAACATTTGATCCGACACTTCAAAAATTTATCCCGATATATTTTTGTACTCATTTTAGGATTATAAAAATATTATTATTAGTTTACCCGGTGTTTTAAATTTGTTTGGTATATAAATTGTTATATTTATATAATTACGACGGTTTTTTAAATACTAAACGACAATTATTATTTCACTCAAATCTTGTCAGAAATGTATTTTTATAATTTTTATGACTTCAATATGTTTTATTTTGACCCGTTAAAATTTATTTTTAATTAACGCTACCTTACAAGCTTAAATGTACACTTAATTACTTAAATATACTTTCAAGTATACATTTTATCTACATCTTAATACAAAAAAAAAAAAAAAAAAAAAAAAAAAAAAAAAAATGTGTAATTGCTAATCCAAATGCCCCCTTGTCGACACAAGGGGGATGATTCATTCAAAATATACATAATATCTAGCTACTTATATGATATTATACTCATAACTTCACATACTCACATAATATCTTTAAGTGTACAAGTCAAAAATTCTCTCTTCATCCTCTCTTCACCATAAAAACCGGCCACACCATTAGAGACCAAGGAGGATCACCAAATTTTTCTTGTCAAGTTTATTACAATCTAGACACACTCTTAAGTAAGGTTTTGAAATAAAAACCTAGGGTGCTTAGGATAAATCCTTTGTTCACTAAACCTCATCAAGTAACTTGTAAGCATAAAACTTCATCTTTTACCTTTTCATATATATTTTTCATACATTTTTTATGAAGTCCATATGATCATATTTGCCTAAGTTGTAGTTTTTAATTCATGTTTATCAAATGTTATCACCCATATGTGTCCTATTAATTTTTATAACAAGTATGTACTAGTTAGAAGTTTATAAAAATTTGAGGAATGAAAAATGAACCAACAAAGTGAGTTTACATCTTTTGATATTGAAGGCTTAATGTAGTTTTTGTTAATTAGTATGTTGTAAGTGCTAGTTTTAACCCCAAAAATGGTCTTTTTATCTTATATGGTTCGACTAGTATTTCATTTTTAGTAGGATTGGCGAAGTATAGTTCAAGGGATTTTTGTGGTGTAGTTTGTGGTTAAACAAGTAGATAAAAATGGTAAAGTTTAAAATGAGCGCGGAAGCGCTGTCGAAATTTATAATTTTTCCGAAAAGTTAGTCATTTTTATAAGTTTTATTAAAGTTTTAGAAAATAGATTTTTATCCATGAACGTGGCCTTTTGAACGGACTAAAACGGAGTTATAACGAAAAAGATACGTGGTTTTCAAGTTACGATTTAAAAACTACCATTTTCCGAAAAATGTACATACTGTCCCGATTTTCAACTGACCAAACAGTGACCTTAAACTTTCTGTGAAATTTCCAAAGTTTAAAAATATATAAGTACACTTAATTACCTTCGCGTGGATATAAAGAACTTGAAAAACGGACTTAAAACGAGTGAGTTATGGTTAACCGAACTTTGAGTCGAAAACGTGCTGAAAACACTATTCACAGCATTAGTATGCTTTCAGGATTTTAATCAAAGTTTTGAGGGCCTAAACGGACGTTTCAGGGGAAACAGACCTTAAAAACGAGTTAGTTTTCCTATGTATATATTACGTCAAGCCCGATGTAAACCGATTTTTCAATTACTAAAACCGTTACATAGTTTTAACTATATTTTCACCACTAGCTCAAAAGTAATTATTTTTGACATGGAACCGTCACACATTCAAGTAACAATATTTTTATATAACTAGTTTTCAAGTAGCATATTGGGTGATACGTTTTCAAATCATGCATTCACGACAACATATCATAACTCAAGTCATAACATTCATTTTAGGTCGCGGATAGTTTCCGAGCCTCATTTTCGTGCACTTCATTTTGTTAGCATATCAATCATACCAGGTGAGTTCATACCCCGCTTTTACTCATTTAAATTCTTACAAACTCTTTGGGGGAGATACATGCTTAAATACTTGTTTTTACTCTTGCGAATACTCAAATCATTTATACAATTGTGTTACACTATACTTCTTATACTCTTTGGACATTATGTGTGGTTTAACGCGATATGTGCCTTAATGTGCTAAACTTGTTTTCAATTATACCTCAACATACATACATTAGCAACTGGTTAACTCCTGCGGGAGCCGGCGGAGAGGTATTGATAGTACTATCGGGCTGACGCCCCCACCCTTGGGTCCCTGGTGACTTGACCTGGGGTGAATATAATCTGTTATTCAGTGAGACACAACAAACAATTTAGACTTGTCAAGAGGTTCAGTTGGCTGTGATTCTTTGCATTAAGTACTTGTATATATCGTATGCACATATGTCCTACTTACAAACAAGATTGACAACTCTATGTCTTGGCAGTGGGTCGTAAACACACAAGTTGCAAGTTTTGTATGGGCGGGACTTGGAACTGAGTGGATTTACGATGCCTTTGCTGTGGAAACATTCTTTAAAAACTTTTTCAAATCATTTTCAACAAACTTATGAACTCACCAACCTTTGTGTTGACACTTTTTAGCATATTTATCTCAGGTCATAAGGCGATAGCATTTCATGGAGCTTTTGGGTCACATGGCATACATTGGAGTCTTGTGCTTTTATCAATTACCATTCGACATGTTTTGTAAACCGTTATGTATTATCAAACTTTGGAATTTCTTGTTTTGTAAACTTTAACTTATTTAATCGAATGGTAGACTTTTCAAAACGTCTCATTATAGAGGTCGTTTTCTGTATCCATACTTTGTGCTATGACGTCATACCCCAATGACACTATCGTTCCGCTGCGATATTTTGGGGGTGTGACAGATTGGTATCAGAGATTTGGTTATAGAGAACTAGGTTGCATTTTAGTTCCTAGACTATAACCGCTTTCACGACGATCCTTTCTTTTCCCTATCGCCTTACACACTTTTCGTGCGCATTTGTTTTCTGAAAAATTTCGTCTAGACCCACCTCATTAGATAACATGGTTTCCTTGTACCGATAGGGGAGTCCCAAAATCTAGTTGAGTCATCAGAGATATGGAGCTCAGTAATAAACACTTATCTAACTTGATCTCGTGACAGTTCTTGTTTGATGAGACACGAGATCGAGCTAAATAAGTGTTACTATATAGCTGTATAGATTTGATGATTTTGCCTGAGGATGGGAGTTCTCTTGAGGATACTTTGGGAAATATTAGCGACCAAACTTTATCATGACTTTAGCACCTAAAGGAATTTCTTATACACCAAGTGCGACTCTCCATAGATACCTACCTTAAATTCCTCCTCCACCGTTTAGAATCGGATGATAAAATGGCTACCTATTTCAGTAACATCAATCGCCGAGACATGTATGCTTGGTGGTATGTACACGTGTGAAATGAGGCAATTATAATTATGGTGGCCAACATAATTATAAATGCGTCACAACCCACGTGGACATATGCGACCACGCATACGTAGATCGGTGTGGGCACACCTTAGGAACCAATTTGTGGCGTGGTATTATGTTTGAGGACGTTAAGTATAGACATTGGGAATTCAACGGTTCTTTCCCTTGCAGAGATCATGGCACCAAAGAGGGTAACACGCAGCACTGGCCGAGGTGGTGCGGCGCAAAGGGGTGGAAAGACAGGTGAGCGTGGAGGTAGAGAAGGCGGTAGCGACATGGGTAACAATGACAACAACCCTGGCGGAAACCCTGATTTTGCCGCCATCATCGCTCAACAACTTCAAATCTTGCTTCCCACTATTGTCACACAAGTTGGAAATCATATGAATAACTCGAGAAACCACGGGAATGGGAATGGCGACACCAACAATGTAGTTGGCAGTGGCAACAATAACAACACCAACAACAACAACAGAAATGGATGCACGTATAAGGAATTTTCAGCATGCAAACCTGTGGAGTTTGATGGTATAGGAGGTGCTTTGGCGTATACTCGATGGGTAGAGAAGACAGAGTCAGTGATCGACATCAGCAATTGTGCCACACATCAGAGGGTGAAGTATGCTGCTTGCTTGCTATCAGGGAAGGTATTGACATGGTGGAAGACACAGCTACAGGCTAGGGGCAGAGAAGCAGCTACAGGTATGACATGGGACGAATTTAAGGCGTTATTGAAAGAGGAGTATTGTCTGGACAATGAAATGCAGAAACTGGAAGATGAACTTTATCACCACTCCATGATAAGGGTTGGTCATGCAGCCTACACAGACCGATTTCATGAGTTAGCCAGACTAGTTCCTCATCTAGTTACCCCTGAGTCCAAGAGAATCGCGAGGTACATATATGGTCTTGTCCCCGAAATCCGTGGAACTGTGAAAACGACTGAGCCATCTACAATACAAAGTGCAATACTGAGGGCAGGAACCCTGACAGACGAGATGGTTAGAAATGGTACTTTGAAGAGCAGTAACAAGAGGAAGGAAGCGAGTGGGTCGAATAAGCAGATGGACGTGGTAGCAGACAACAAAAGGGCAAGAGTTTTTGTGGCAACTGGTACTGAACAAAGAGAGTATGCGGGTACACATCCCAAGTGTGCTAAATGTGCTTATCATCATCCGAAGACCAAGCCCTGCCGCTTGTGTACAAATTGCAATCGATACGGCCATTTTAAGGAGCAGTGTAAAACACAGGTAGCACCGGCTAATGTGTGTCACTGATTGAGTGGCTGCAATAGTTATAAAAAAGAAAAAAAGAATATATGTAAAGATATATGCAAATTGGGTAGCCATGTTTGGACAGAATTAGAAAGACCTATGCAAATGGTAAACAATTTGGCTGTTACTCTTGAATCATAAGGTCAGATATTGTATAAGTGGGGTGCATATAATGACAGCAGTACATGTGAGCAAATTGTTTTCATCTGTGTAGGAGAAATGCATGTAAAAAACAGTATTTGATTTAATGTGTGTATTTCAAAGAGTTTAGTTACATGCCAGTTGTTTTCACTAAGGGGGTGGTCTAGAGATGATTTTACGGATGAGGTTAACCTATATGGTTGCGGCGAGGATGTGTTTCGTTTAAAGTTTAAGAGAACTTTGTATCTGTAATGGATGGGAATATATTGAACAAAACATATAATAAAAGACGTGCATGAATTATTTATGTTAGATACTTTCAAAGTGAATCCAGACGAAACCTGCAGAAACAAGAATGAATTTGTGCATTTTGTATTCATGCAAATTGTATTCAATGTCTAATTATGTGTTATACATGTGGCCACTGTGTTTTTTACTATGCAAAAGATACTGTGTGAAATCTTTATAGCCTCAGTTTTGCTATTTAAGAGAGTCTAAGTGGACATTTTTTCATAACTCATCTGATAACTTGTAATAAAGAAGGAAAAAAAACACAATGTCTAGGCGTTGAAGTGTGACCAGCTTAGAGCAGAAGCCAATTCGAATAACTGGTCTGAGATGCTATTGTTGTATTGTCGTGAAGTTGCGGGTCAGGATATTCAAATGTCACAACAAATGAATGTGCTCTCTGGTAGATTGGTCAGCATTACTCGTGAAAGGCTTGCTTTTATTCAAGGGTTAGAAATGGTTGGGAACAATTATGCAAAAAATCTGCAGAATATCTAAGAGAAGTCCAGGCAAAATATGAGCAAAAGGTCATGCAAATGCATATTTTGGCAGCTTAATTAGAGTTAAATGCTTGTGATCATGATGTGTTTATTCAGAAACTTAAGGGCCTAATGGATTGGTAAATGTGTGTACGCAACCGGAGGAAGCTGATGTTGGTCATGATGTCTTGTTTACGTTGGTGTTTGCATTTGTAGTTGTTAGGATTTAGAAAATCCAGTCGTTAAAGAGTCGGTCACCTCAAGTATATGTATTCGTTAGAAAGCTCGTAGTCAAGTTATGTTAATAAGTAGTTGGTTAAGTAACACCGTGGAGGACGGACGGGTCTTTACCCACTGTATGCCTGATCCACAGCCCGTAGGTGGCGAGTCTTGTAAGAAAACTATAAATACCCTCTACCTCCTAAGGTAGAGGGTTGGAGCTTCAATACCATTTTTCTTTGTTTCACATAGTTCCCAACTCTCTTCCCTTTCTCTCTCTAAACAATTGTGTACGTCCCATATGGATATGGTTTGATGTGTTTGTGAAATCCTTTATATTACAATTGGTATCAAGAGCCATGGTTTGATCACTCACCTTTCATGCTCTTTGTTTTGGTGGATTTCATAAGGTTTATGGGGTTATAAGTGTTTAGAAGAGTTTGAATCATTTGGTCAATTTCTTGTGTTAAAGTTTGAATTTTGATAGTACTTTTGTGTTTAGGATCATCATATGTGCTTAGGTTTCGAATTGGAAGGCTTGAATCATCGTGGTTGGGCTGTTTTTTATTGTTAAAGTGGTTGTTTTTTAATATCGTACTAAGCGAGTTGAGCCACGGTAAAACGTTTCTTTGAAGCGAGTTGCTTTGTCATTCGGAAGCGAGTTGCTTTATCATTGAAAGCGAGTTGGTTTATGCGACTTGACTATTAAGCGAGTTGATTCTTTAAGCGACTTGAGTTCTAAAACGACTTGGCTATTAAGCGAGTTGTATTGGCAGCGAGTTGAATTATGCGACTTGGTTGTTAAGCGAGTTGTCTCTGTATGCGACTTGGCTATTTAGTGAGTTGACTCTTTATGCGACTTGGGTTTTAAGCGAGTTGTTTCTTTAAGCGACTTGTCTTTTAAGCGAGTTGACTGTTTAGCGAGTTGATACCAAAGCGAGTTGACTGTTTAGCTACTTGTCTATTGAGACTTGTCACTTCTTCGTGCTACATTTTTATGGTTGTTCTTTTGGTTTAGTAAAATCCCGTGAAAGAATCAATTTCCCGGTTTAATCAAAGAATAGTAAAATCCCGTAGAAATTGTAATCATGTCTAACAACGTACCTACTCTCGTTTCGACTGTAGCTGAGGACGTTCAAGCAGCTGGATCAGATACTCGTCCACCTATGCTTGACAGAACTGATTATGACTCATGGGCTCAACGAATTAGGTCGTATTGCTTGGGAAAGGAAAATGGAGTTAGCATTCTCAAGTCAATTGATGAAGGACCTTATCAAATCGAGACTACCAGAGATGTTCTTGAAACTGCTGCAGATGGTACAGTGACCTTAGGATTGGACAGACCAAAGACGTATGATGAGCTCAGTGATAAAGAGAAGAAGAGATACGATGCTGATATCAGGGCTTCAAACATTATACTTCAGGGTCTTCCAAAAGATATCTACAAGCTTATCAATCACAACACTGAAGCCAAGGTTGTTTGGGATAATGTCAAAATGCTTCTCTCGGGTTCTGAATTAACTAAGGAAGACCGAGAATCACAACTGTATGATGAATTTGAGCACTTTAAGATGAAACAAGAAGAAAGTGTCTATGAATATTACGTGAGATTCCACAAGCTTGTGAATGACATGAGGAATATCAAAATGACCATGCCAAATATTCAGCTGAACTCAAAGTTTGTGAACAACATGAATCCCGAATGGCACAAATTTGTCACCTCTGTGAAGCTAACCAAAAGATTAAAGAACACCAACTATGAGCAACTGTATGCCTTCCTTCTTCAGAATGAGAGACATGCTATGTTTGAATGAATGATTCTTGAACAGTTCAAATCTAAACAGGGAGAAGCAAGCTCATTAAATGATTCAACAGCATTCTACACCAATGTAGGTATTACTACCAAAGCTTCACAAGTCATACCTACTGGAAACGGTAATCACAAACTCATTCCCGATCCGAGGTTCAAGCAACCTGATGCTGATGCAGTCATGGAACACTTCATCAATCAACTGGCTCTTATGGTTAAACAAAACTTGACCCTTACTCCACATACTAACAGTCTTCACACTAACAATGAAATCAGAACTGCATCCAATCTATACAATCATGCTATTGTCAGAGATGGAAAGGTTATGGTGCAACCAATTCAAGGAAGGCAGTATGAACAGGGAAGAGGTAGAGTTGGTGGAGGGTATGTGGCTAATCAGAATCGTGGAAGGAATGCCAATCAAGGACAAGTAAAGCCAATCAAGTGCTACAACTATGGTGGTGATGGACATATTGCGAGGAATTGCACGTCTCCAAAACACCCACAAAATGCTGAGTATTTTAAAGAGAAGATGTTGCTGGTACAAGCTCAGGATAATGGAGTTGTTTTGGATGAAGAGGAATTGTTGTTTCTTACTGAGGGGAAAGCCAAGACCTATGATGCTGATGTGGATGAACAGCCAGTGCAAGACATGGGTCAGAATCATCCTAATGCATTTCAGGTAGCTGATTGTGATGCATATGACTCAGATGTTGATGATGAACCAACTGCCCAAACCATCTTCATGGCTAGCATTTCACCAATGGTCTCTCCAAAGGTTTCATCACCACAGCAGGCTGGTCCTTCCAAAGAATCTATCATCTCTGAGGTATTAAAACTATACGGTGAAGTTGATGTGTAAGAGATGCATAACAAAATACAATCACATGTAACTAATGAATCAGATATGGATAATGTGGGTAATAGTAACATTGTCCCATATGATCAATATGTGATACAAAGTGAAAGTGAGATTGTACCAAGTGATGCATCTTTTGCAGTCAATGATGACTATGTTTTTGATGAATACACTCCATGTGCCCCTGATGATTCGGTTATCTCTGAACTGAATGCCTATAAAGAACAAGTTGCTATTTATGAACAACGTGCTAAGTTTGAGTTAACTACCCGTGAGCAGGAAATGGATGACCAAATGCGTACAATTATTAGAAAAAGTAATTTTAGAGAAGTAGTGTTAAAACAAGAGTTAAACTCCTTACAAGAAAAGCTTTCTAAAATTGTTAAGCAAAAACAAGAACTCCAAAATAATGTTAAAGTTCTTAAACAAGAATTCAATGCTAAGGAATCAAAACTTTTGAATGACTTTTCTAATCTAAAAAGTTTGAAAAACAAGCTTGAAAATAAGTTGTACGTACAAGGGAATACCATTCAGACTGCTCACATGATCACTAAGCATAGAGTTCTCAGCGATAAGCATAGCATTCCCCTCGTAAAGGAACCCAATCCTGAATATGGTAAAGTGGCTATAAAAGCTCACAAGGTAATATATGATGGTAATGAAATCCTTAAGCTTAGGCAGAAACCTAGTTGCGCTGAGTGCACTGAGGAAGATAGACAATTAGATTAAGTCACTAGGGAGAAAATGAATAAGAAGCAAAAAGATCCTGAGTGTGAAAAGCAAAACATAACGTTCAAACCTCATGATTACACTAAAGAAAATTGGATTTCCCTGAACAGATTTAAGCCTCAAACTCTATTAACCCCAGAACAAGTTTTTTGGAAAAAGGACATAGATATGCAAAAGGCTAATGCACTTGTTAAAACGAACACTCCCCTTAGGAAAATGCCTCCTGCAACTGTGTATCCTCCGAATACACCCATGCATTTAGTTCCTAGATCTATTCCCACTAAGAGCAAGACCTTAATCAGCCTATATGTTGTTTATCAACTATTTGTTGATTTTGAGAAGACATGTAAGAAAAGGATCACACCTACTGGGATAACTGAAGGGGAAAGGGGTTTTGAGCAAACTAAAGAATGCTATTTAACTGAGGTTATGCCTTTCTTCAAAGAATTAAAAGGTCAATTTGAAAGTCTTCACAAAGGAATAAACTCGGATATTAAAGAAATAGAAAAGGAATTTGATGCAATGATTGTTGAGGTCAATGACTATGAACGGGGAACACAAAAATATAATGAAATTGAAAGGAAAAATCTGCATATCTTAAATTAGAACTTAGTATTGAGTTGTGTGGCTCAAGATGTGTTTTATACTGTTACTAAGCACTCTATTACTGCTTCTCAATTTCATGAATTATCTGTTGCTTTGAAAGTTTCCCATGATCGTGTCATTGAGCTTGAAACAGCAAATTCAAAAATGCATGATAAAATTGAACAGGATGATCATGATAACTTGGTCAAACATTTTTCTAAATTGGAAGTTGAACATTTTGCTTTGCAATTAAAATATCAACATCTCAAAGAAAATGTTAAAACCTCAAATATCAAGACATCCTCAGATGCTCCTGAATTTGATGCAGTTTTTGAAATAAACAAACGTGATGAACAGATTCAAGCTCACTGTAACATGATCAGAAAGTTGAAAGCCCAAATTTCACAATTAAAGGGTGAAAAGAACAATGTAAGTGGCTCCCAAATGCCTCCTCCTTTAGATTCTCGATCTTCTCAAACTTTTCATCTTCAAAACCTTGCTAATGTTTTACAAAAGGAAAATGAGAGTTTTCTAGAAGAAAATGAAAAGGTTAAATGATGAGTGTCTAAATACTCATCATTTTTATACCATTTAAACTGCAAAAACATCTGAAAACACTCAGAAATGTATCAAAGTGATAAAAATATCACAAATAAGTGTTTTATGTGTTTTAAATGCAAAAATTCCAAAATCAGATGAAAAACGTATCAAGTTTGCATAATTGGCAGTTTTAGTCCCCCAAGTTTCAAAAGTTGTCAAATTCAGTCCCTGGTAATTCAAAATAAAGAAAAATGTTATTTAAGGTCCATGGGATTCAAAAGTTGTCAAAACAAACCCTTGAAATATAAAAATTGCAAAATGACAATTTTAGTCCCTCAAGTTTTGAAAATGTCAAATATAGTCCTTGGATTTATTAAAAATGGAATTTTATGCATATTAGTCCTTGTACTATTAAAGAATGGCAGGAATGGTCCTTATTATAACTTTGGAAAATGGACAGGTTCAGTCCTTGAACTTTGCAGAAATTACAACATTGGTCCTTATGATATTAAATAAACCAAACTGACCCCCTTTTGTATTTAGAACCCCAGCCAAATCAAAAAGAACCCCTGTCAAACACCTGTGACCCCCCTAATTTGGACCCCCACTTATTAATATCTGGTCAAAAAAGGTCAACGCGCGCCAAAAACCACCTACACTGTTCATCGTCCTCACCCAAGCCTGAATCCCAAAACCATAGCTGTTTTCCACTTCTCCACCTTTCCACCTCACTCCTAACACCTGTTTACCAACTCTTTAACACCTCCACATCTTCCAAAATCCAATTAATGCAAATAACATGCTCAAAAGAAAAATTGGCGCCAAAATTGCCATTTGGCAATTGTGATGAGTTGGATGAATCCAACGGTTCAAGATTGGTGGGAAATACTCAGAGGTGTCGACAGAGATGAAAAAGAGCTTTAAAAGCAAGAATGGTGCAATGTAATAAAGTATCTAGTGTAATTTTAGTTTTCAAATGTCGTTTTAGTTAATTTCAAAGTTCCAATGTAATTTAAGCTTTCTAAGTAATCTGTTTAAGTTATTTCAAGTGAATGTGAATCTTTTTTAGTTTCAATTTCAGTTTTAACTCAAGTTTTCAGTTTATGCTAAATTTCCATGTTCAAAATTCTCATGAATGTTCAAATGTTGTTTGTAGCCTTTGTCAAGGACTGAATAAGCTCATGTAAGCTCCTAGAAAGCTTATTTAAGCTTTTAGAAACCTTTAAAATTAGTCTAGTATCAAAAAGGGAAAAATACCAAAAATACCAAAAAAAATAGTGGAAAAATAAAAATCCATGGAGAAATGATCAAGAAGTTGAAGAAGGTGGATTATTGGATGGTGATGCGCTCCCAAACAGTCAAGCTAAATCACTCAAGCCTGCCACTTGTGAATGGCAGACCGTAATCAGCTTAAAACTGCTTAAGCACGAATGCAATGAAGATCAGGAGAGTATAGTGTTTCCCCAGGTCGTTAAGTCCCAACGAGCTGTGCGAGAATAGTCAAACGTGTAGTGATCGAGAGATTTGAACGGGAAAAGAGATTTGAATATGATTATAACTAAGGAAAAGCCCATAAACTACAGGGGCTTAAATGCAAATTAAAGGAAATTAAAAAGATAAAATCTATTAAATAAATGCTATCACTATTTGCAAAAATGATGTTTTTGATTTTATGTTTTTATAAAACTGAATTTAAAACTACGTAGCGTACAAAATAAAAAGTGAAACTTACACAATATTAATCCTAAAAATATGAAAATGAGATTTTTACAAACCTAATAACAAAAGAAAATTATTAGAAAAATAAAATTATTTTTATAACTATTTATCTAATTATTATTAATTAAAAACTATTTTTAACTATTTAATATTAGCCTAAAATACAAGAAAATAGGAAATAAACCTAGAAAAATAAAATCATGACTTGGAAAAATCTAAAATAACAAAAGAGAATTTTTAAAACTATTTTTATATTTTTCTGAATATTTTTCTATTTTCTAGGAATTAAATACTATTTAAAACTACTTAAATTATTTAAAATTACAAATTTAACTAACAAAAATCTAGAAAAATATTTTTTTGGCTTTTTATATTTATCTAAACTTAAGAAAAATGAAAAATTATTTTTTTGAACCTTTTCTTAATTTTTTGTATTTAATGCTATTTAAAAATGCTTAAAAACTAATTTAAATTAAGAAAAATAGCAAACAAGCTAGGAAAAATCTGAAAATTTCAGGGAAAGTCTAAAATAATATTAGGAAGCTATGAAAAATGGAAAAACATGGGGTTATGTGTAGAAAAATGAAACTGATGAGGAAGTGCTTATTGAAATAAGCACTTGAATAAGCAAATGGAATCCAAAGGCTACCAAACTGATACACAAGCTATAATAAGCTAAGAGAACTAAAATGGAACAAGTTTAAACAAGCCTAACCCTCTGAGATGCACAAAGCACAGATTTGATAATATGAGTCATAAGCTAAAAACAGTGACTGATGTACCTACTTTGGGCTTAAAAATAAGCACTGAAATAAGCTGGAATCAAGAAATCAACAGAAGGGACTTAGACTGGACCTGGTTGGCTATCTAAAACCCCAAACTGAGACCTAGAGAAGCTCAAATGAGCCTTGTGCAAGAGTTGCAAGAACTGCAAAACCCCTGTGCAGGCTTGATGCCCTGCACAGGGCAATTGACCTCATTTTGAACAGCTTATTTGGGGCTTAAATAAATTCAACAAAATTATACAAAAATGGCAAAAAGAAACTAGGGCAGTAGAACTTTTAAAAGCCACAAATATCACTGAAATTGACTCAGAAATGAGTCCATGAAAATTCCTTCTTGTTGAGCTAAGAACTGGTTTTGTGCATATTTGACTATTTTGACAAAATTGAAAGGTTGACTATTTTAAGTTTTGATCTTGATTTAAAGACTGAGAATGATATATTAAGATAAAATAATACTGAAATAAGCTAGTCCTAAGATTTCTAAGCACAAAACAAGATTTTGTAATTGCAAAAACTCAACAGTGAACAGATGAGAACAGATGTGATAAAATTTTGACTTTGGTGGTTTGTATGCACAAGTGAAAGACAGATATGAGCTCAAAAGTGCTAAGTAAACATGAACCAATAGGCTACAACCTCTGAACAAACCTTAAACACAGTTTAAGGACTAAATCCAAACACCACTTAACAACTGATATGCAAACTGAAATTGAAACAATCACTTAACCAGATAGCACCATTGATCAAAGTGAGATTATAAGACCTGAATGCAACTTTATAACCAAGTTTAAGCAGTTTATTACCACAGATATAAGGATAAGCATAAAATGCAAAATGACTTTAAAATGAAACTGAGAAACTTCACTAACCACTGTCCAACTGTGTTGCAGGCTAAAACTAAACCCAAAGATCACTATATTAAACCATTTCCAACCCAAATCCAAGTCTGCATCACCCCAATTCCTTCTCCAAAGATACTTGAACCAAAATTGCACCAAGTTGACTTTTGTTGACCATTTAACATATTTGATTGGAACTGGTTTCCAAGCTTTCCAAAAGCTTAAATAAGCTTAAGTAAGCTTAATGGGACTTAAAAATAAACTAATAGCAGCTTTAACACAAGAATTTAAAAATCACATTTTCAACAGTAAACCTTCAAATGTGAAACATAAATGAAACCTTGAATTGAGATTTGAAATATGATTATAATTATGAAATACCTTCAGTTGAGTACAAAGGAATAGATAATTGAAGCTTTTAAACTAAACTAAAACATTAAAATTAAAAACGACATACAAAATTTAAAACTAAACTTAACTACTGGTCTTCTCTTCCTCTTTCTTCCTTTTTATACACCCATTTGCTTCCACGTGTCCTTATGAGTGTTTCCCACCACTTCTTTGAGCCAATGGGTGATTTTTGTGAGATTTGGCCACTTTGTGTTTTTTTGGCGGGAATTCTATATTTGACCTCTGTGGCCTTCTGACTGCAACTAGGGGGGGTGAGAGGTGTGATGATGAGGGGGTTGAGGTGTGGAAGAGATAAGGGGAAAAGGTGAGGTGATGGTGAGAGTTGCAGAGGAATCAGTCCAAGTGGGAGGGAAACCAGTGTGGGAGGGAAAGAGTGGTTTGACTGGTTTGTTGACCAAGGGGTCAAAAACAGAAGGGGTCAAAAAGGGTTAGATGGCAGGGGTTCAATTCAGTTTTGACAAGGCAAGTTTTAATACTATAGGGACCAATTTGTAAATCTGCCAAATTAGAGGGACCAAAACTGTAAATTCTCCAAAGTTGTTACAAGGGACCAATATTGACAAGTTCTAATAGTACAAGGACCAGTTTTGTCATTTTCAAATTTTCCAGGGACCAAACTTGACATTTCATGAAAGTTCAGGGACTTTTTCTGCCTTTTAACAAAAGATTTATTCAAGGACCATTTTTGACAAATTAGAATATTTCAGGGACCTTGAATAACATTTTTCTTTATTTTGTTTTACCAGGGACTGTTTTTGACAACTTTTGAAACTTGGGGGACTAAAACTGCCAATTATGCAAATTTGATACGTTTTTCACCAGATTTTGATATTTTTGCATTTAAAACACATAAAACACTTATTTGTGATATTTTTATCATTTTGATGCATTTCTGAGTGTTTTCAGATGTTTTTGCAGTTTAAATGGTACAAAAATGATGAGTATTTAGACACTCATCAATCCCCCACACTAAGATATTGCTAGTCCCTAGCAATGTTTTGAGAAAAATTAATGGATTTTATCTCTTTACCAAAAGCCATTACTTCTGGAGTAGCCAAATGTTTCAGTTCAAGTAAGAACCTTGGTACACCGATAACCAAATGATTTTGAGCAAATCACCAACTTTCAACGGTTTTGATTTGTCTTTACCAGGAGCCGTTTGCTTCTGGACTAGCCAACTCTTAGATAAATTATCAATATTATCTTTGGTGAGCTGAATACCAATTATGGTTTTTCCACTGCCTTTACCACAAGCCATAAACTTGCGGGCTAGCCAACTCTTCACTTTTAAGGATATGGTGAGCTGAATACCATACAATTTTGGGCAAATTGTAAGCCGTCAACGGATTTGAGATATCTTTACCAAGAGCCGTTTGCTCCTGGATTAGTCAATCCTTATGTGGGTTAGACATGGTGGACTGATTACCATTTGTTGTGTTTAGTACATAGTACTTCCACTAAAAAAAATTAAAATTTGGCCATTTTGGGGGAAAAGGGACTAAAAGGGTACATTTACGATCAAAATTCGCCAGAATTTCCCCCCCACACTTAGAAATGAATATTGTCCTCAATATTCAAAGTACCGGCTGTAATGCCGAAACTTAGAACGTAAAAAGATAACATTACTAGCTAAGTGTGGAAACACAACAATTATTTTCTTTTTTAAATATTTACAATTTCCATTCATTTTTTTAGATCTATATACAACATGTGGGGTATCTCCCCCACACTAGAGTGGTACACACGGGTGAAAACCCATGTTGCATGCTACTGTTTTTGATTACCGAGTCGCTAGCTTGACTCGACCCCGAATTAATTTGTTCATGGGGGAGTAAGTGGAAGAGACAATCTCCATCGTACTTTCATTCAAGATGTTTGGATTAACATTGAAGTACGTGAAAGTTCCACACCGATGAGATACAGACAGACAGACCCGGCTCACAAATGGTACATGGAAATGCCTGGGTCAAAGATAATGTCTTCATTCCCGAAGGAGTGAAGAACAGGAGAAGCCACGGGATAGGTGAAGAAGAGAAAGAAAGTCATGATAATGATCTTGACTAACTCATCATCATCAGAAGGGGAATTCATGATAGCATGAATTTCATCTTTTAAGCTCAATTGGTCTAGACATATCCCGGTTGTGTCTAGATCAAAGTAGAAGTTATCATATTCTGGTGGAGATATGATAACAGTGAGTTCATCTGAGAACTCCATGAATGTGAATGAATCATATTCAGAATTGATATGAGTGGGTTCACTGGTGAACTCCTCCAATGTAAATGATTCATAATCGGGGAGAGAATAATGAAAAGTGGTACTGCCACTAATCTTCTCTCCCATATCATTAGAACAGAAGGCTTTCATTTCCGGAATAGAATCATCGGAAAGAATGTCACTATCCTTAATGGGGATAGGAGATGAAATAGGTTTTTTACTGAAAGCCTCGATTTTAGAAATGAGAAGACTGACATTCAGTAATGTTGCACGAAGTGCTTCATCTTTGATTTCAGTGTCAGTAACTTCATCATTCTCTTCTTCTAAGCTAACAAGCTCAGAAGGTAAATCTTCCACATAAACGATGTCTCCACAAGATAACGAATCATTATCATTAGAATCAGAGAACATCTCAATATGATCATTTTGGAAGACAAGAGGAGGAGGGATATCACACACATGATCAAGAATTCCCTGTGACTCTCTTGGGATTGGGACAAGGTTCTCAACACTAGACTTTATGAATTCGTCCGATTCCTTTTCAGGAACAGTGTCAAGATGCTCGTCCCCCATGTTCAGAGAGTGAGTGGGAGCTTCGGGTGTGATAGCAGTTGTTTGAGATGGAATCTCAACTGCTGGGATGTCATCTGATGAACTTGATGAATCAAGTGTATCCTCATCATCACTGTCATCAGGAATAAAACGAAATTGAGAGCTAGATCTGGCTGCTTTTTCTTTTGCAATTGATTCCCTAATAGATTTTTCAAAGGCAATTTGGGATTTTATTTTAGCAGCCTGCTCTTCAGCTAGCAATTCTTCCATGGATTTCTCATGTGAATTTGGAATGACGGGACATTGTGGGAGTGAAGATTTGTCAAAACCGGAAGGTTGACATTGATAATCATCATGAGGACCCCCACAATATACACAAGAAAAACTGGGAATATTATGAAGTACAGTTTTATTGAACTCCTCACCTCTTTTCACTAACTCCAGAAGCTCTAGATAAGTGTCTTGTTGGTTTTGTTGAGGAGTTTGAGTTATTTGGCACTGTGGAGGTTGGTCGTGATATGGATAGTCGTAATTGTTACAAGGATATGAATTCCCTGTTTGACAATCAGAGCTGAAATGGGGACCTCCACAGTACTCACAACAAAATGATTGTTGTGGGTGGTCATGTGAATAATATGGAATTTGGTCATTTCCAAAGTCCTGAGTGTTATCAGAAAACTGTTCGTAGACAAACGTGTTTCCGGATTGACACTCAAATCCTTGGTGAGGACCTCCACAAAATTCACAGCAGTTATGTTGATTATATGAAGATGAGTCGGGCTGTGGTGGGTAATTGGAAAAGTTTGAGGGGTCATTAAATGAGTTCTGATTAGGATCATAATCAAATGAATTCCTCGAACCACAAAACAAACAACTCCCGTTACGGATATCATTACCACATTGTACACACGTACACCAACGACAGGGTGAACCATAAAGAGGCTCACCACAACCGACACAAGGAATAAACGATTCTTTTTGAGAATTATGAGAAGGAATCTGATTATTCAAAGAATCAACAAAACCAACATGGTGATCTGAATGACTATCAAGTCTCGAAGAACATTTTGAAAAATCCGGAGGTGGGACAAGTGGTGTGCTCTGAGAGCTAGCAATTTCCACCACTTCCGTTATGGTCTCCGGTTCTGGTTCTTGAGAAACGTGAAGATTAGGCAAGTCATTCTTGCGAGTCACCGGTCTGAATTCTGCATGTTTGCTTTTAACCGTAAACCGTGAAAGTTTAGGATCAATTCTAGACGGCTTAGGAGCAATTGAGGGATTAGATCTTTGGATAACCGTAGGTTGGACGTATTTAGCACTTCCTTTATCAGAGGGAAGTACATGGTCCTTTGTCACCCCGGTTTCTCTTTCCATTTCCCTACGCAGAATTAATGGATCTTCACGAACAACACGAATTCTAGACATTTGTGATAAAGTCTGAAGCTTTTCAGCTTCGTCCCAGAATTCGTCGTAGTCGAGAGATTCCATGAGAAGAGAAGAAGTTTAGAATCAAATGGATAGAGGGTAAAGGGATAAAGAATCAAAAAGGGTAGGAGGGTAAAGAGGAATATTTTTGGTCTTTTTGAAAAACATTTTGCAAAAACAAAGAATGAAAATCTTTTTGGGTTTTTGATTTTATAGATGATATAAACAAGGAGTGATGTCAAATCACTAATCTGCTAAACGTAAGACTATTAGCACTGCTCCCCGGCAGCGGCGCCAAAATTTGATGCGCTCCCAAACAGTCAAGCTAAATCACTCAAGCTGCCACTTGTGAATGGCAGACCGTAATCAGCTTAAAACTGCTTAAGCACGAATGCAATGAAGATCAGGAGAGTATAGTGTTTCCCCAGGTCGTTAAGTCCCAACGAGCTGTGCGAGAATAGTCAAACGTGTAGTGATCGAGAGATTTGAACGGGAAAAGAGATTTGAATATGATTATAACTAAAGAAAAGCCCATAAACTACAGGGGCTTAAATGCAAATTAAAGGAAATTAAAAAGATAAAATCTATTAAATAAATGCTATCACTATTTGCAAAAATGATGTTTTTGATTTTATGTTTTTATAAAACTGAATTTAAAACTACGTAGCGTACAAAATAAAAAGTGAAACTTACACAATATTAATCCTAAAAATATGAAAATGAGATTTTTACAAACCTAATAACAAAAGAAAATTATTAGAAAAATAAAATTATTTTTATAACTATTTATCTAATTATTATTAATTAAAAACTATTTTTAACTATTTAATATTAGCCTAAAATACAAGAAAATAGGAAATAAACCTAGAAAAATAAAATCATGACTTGGAAAAATCTAAAATAACAAAAGAGAATTTTCAAAACTATTTTTATATTTTTCTGAATATTTTTCTATTTTCTAGGAATTAAATACTATTTAAAACTACTTAAATTATTTAAAATTACAAATTTAACTAAGAAAAATCTAGAAAAATATTTTTTTGGCTTTTTATATTTATCTAAACTTAAGAAAAATGAAAAATTATTTTTTTGAACCTTTTCTTAATTTTTTGTATTTAATGCTATTTAAAAATGCTTAAAAACTAATTTAAATTAAGAAAAATAGCAAACAAGCTAGGAAAAATCTGAAAATTTCAGGGAAAGTCTAAAATAATATTAGGAAGCTATGAAAAATGGAAAAATATGGGGTTATGTGTAGAAAAATGGAACTGATGAGGAAGTGCTTATTGAAATAAGCACTTGAATAAGCAAATGGAATCCAAAGGCTACCAAACTGATACACAAGCTATAATAAGCTAAGATAACTAAAATGGAACAAGTTTAAACAAGCCTAACCCTCTGAGATGCACAAAGCACAGATTTGATAATATGAGTCATAAGCTAAAAACAGTGACTGATGTACCTACTTTGGGCTTAAAAATAAGCACTGAAATAAGCTGGAATCAAGAAATCAACAGAAGGGACTTAGACTGGACCTGGTTGGCTATCTAAAACCCCAAGCTGAGACCTAGAGAAGCTCAAATGATCCTTGTGCAAGAGTTGCAAGAACTGCAAAACCCCTGTGCAGGCTTGATGCCCTGCACAGGGCAATTGACCTCATTTTGAACAGCTTATTTGGGGCTTAAATAAATTCAACAAAATTATACAAAAATGGCAAAAAGAAACTAGGGCAGTAGAACTTTTAAAAGCCACAAATATCACTGAAATTGACTCAGAAATGAGTCCATGAAAATTCCTTCTTGTTGAGCTCAGAACTGGTTTTGTGCATATTTGACTATTTTGACAAAATTGAAAGGTTGACTATTTTAAGTTTTGATCTTGATTTAAAGACTGAGAATGATATATTAAGATAAAATAATACTGAAATAAGCTAGTCCTAAGATTTCTAAGCACAAAACAAGATTTTGTAATTGCAAAAACTCAACAGTGAACAGATGAGAACAGATGTGATAAAATTTTGACTTTGGTGGTTTGTATGCACAAGTGAAAGACAGATATGAGCTCAAAAGTGCTAAGTAAACATGAACCAATAGGCTACAACCTCTGAACAAACCTTAAACACAGTTTAAGGACTAAATCCAAACACCACTTAACAACTGATATGCAAACTGAAATTGAAACAATCACTTAACCAGATAGCACCATTGATCAAAGTGAGATTATAAGACCTGAATGCAACTTTATAACCAAGTTTAAGCAGTTTATTACCACAGATATAAGGATAAGCATAAAATGCAAAATGACTTTAAAATGAAACTGAGAAACTTCACTAACCACTGTCCAACTGTGTTGCAGGCTAAAACTAAACCCAAAGATCACTATATTAAACCATTTCCAACCCAAATCCAAGTCTGCATCACCCCAATTCCTTCTCCAAAGATACTTGAACCAAAATTGCACCAAGTTGACTTTTGTTGACCATTTAACATATTTGATTGGAACTGGTTTCCAAGCTTTCCAAAAGCTTAAATAAGCTTAAGTAAGCTTAATGGGACTTAAAAATAAACTAATAGCAGCTTTAACACAAGAATTTGAAAATCACATTTTCAACAGTAAACCTTCAAATGTGAAACATAAATGAAACCTTGAATTGAGATTTGAAATATGATTATAATTATGAAATACCTTCAGTTGAGTACAAAGGAATAGATAATTGAAGCTTTTAAACTAAACTAAAACATTAAAATTAAAAACGACATACAAAATTTAAAACTAAACTTAACTACTGGTCTTCTCTTCCTCTTTCTTCCTTTTTATACACCCATTTGCTTCCACGTGTCCTTATGAGTGTTTCCCACCACTTCTTTGAGCCAATGGGTGATTTTTGTGAGATTTGGCCACTTTGTGTTTTTTTGGCGGGAATTCTATATTTGACCTCTGTGGCCTTCTGACTGCAACTAGGGGGTGAGAGGTGTGATGATGAGGGGGTTGAGGTGTGGAAGAGATAAGGGGAAAAGGTGAGGTGATGGTGAGAGTTGCAGAGGAATCAGTCCAAGTGGGAGGGAAACCAGTGTGGGAGGGAAAGAGTGGTTTGACTGGTTTGTTGACCAAGGGGTCAAAAACAGAAGGGGTCAAAAAGGGTTAGATGGCAGGGGTTCAATTCAGTTTTGACAAGGCAAGTTTTAATACTATAGGGACCAATTTGTAAATCTGCCAAATTAGAGGGACCAAAACTGTAAATTCTCCAAAGTTGTTACAAGGGACCAATATTGACAAGTTCTAATAGTACAAGGACCAGTTTTGTCATTTTCAAATTTTCCAGGGACCAAACTTGACATTTCATGAAAGTTCAGGGACCTTTTCTGCCTTTTAACAAAAGATTTATTCAAGGACCATTTTTGACAAATTAGAATATTTCAGGGACCTTGAATAACATTTTTCTTTATTTTGTTTTACCAGGGACTGTTTTTGACAACTTTTGAAACTTGGGGGACTAAAACTGCCAATTATGCAAATTTGATACGTTTTTCACCAGATTTTGATATTTTTGCATTTAAAACACATAAAACACTTATTTGTGATATTTTTATCATTTTGATGCATTTCTGAGTGTTTTCAGATGTTTTTGCAGTTTAAATGGTACAAAAATGATGAGTATTTAGACACTCATCAGATGGGAATGGGTTAGTGAACCTATGGAGGTTCTATAGGAAGTAAAAATTGGTCCTTGTTCTTTGATTCTCAGTTCAACACCACTTGTAAGCTTTTTGCTCAATTTTTGTATTTCACTGTGTAAGTCAGTCATTAGATTGAATCTTTGTGTTTCCATGTTTATTAGTCATAGTTAAGTATAATTAAGTGTTAAAAACTGTCACTTGTTCTTTTTAATTGGAAGTTAATAAAAATCTTAGTTTGACAGTTAAAAGAGCATAGTTATCATACCTAAGTTTCATGTTGTTAGTACTATTGTTTCATGCTTATTTAGTCTTATTAAATGATATTATAAGGTCTGTAATCCATAGCATGGTCTAAATCAGTGTTTTGCTTTGAAAAATCTCAAAACAGCTTCTTAAAGTGTTGTTTGGTTTAACTTGTTTAGCTGTGTTGGTGATTGTTCAAGACAGTGTTCTTGAGTATTATCTGTCAAACTTGGTCTAAATAACTCAAAGAAGCCAAGAAAACCATTCTTTATTTGGTAGAAAGTCAAAATACCTTTCAATCTTCATTAATAAGCTCACTGTTAGGATTTGAAGTGTGAAACTCATCATATTAGCTTAAAACTTGGTAATATAGCTTATTATAGTCTTATTATAACTTAATACAACATAATCAGTCATTAGATTTGATTACAAGTTCATAATAGTCAACTTAGTTAGTTTTTATAAAAGTTAAAATTTTCCATTTGGTCGTTTTTGAATAAAATAGATTATTTTATATAGGGCTTAATATTAGTTTTCAAGACTTGAGCTCTTGGGATATTAATTTTCAACTGCTTAGCTTTATTTTGGTATTTTTTATATTTTCTAGTTCAGCTTTTAAACTGCTTAAACCTTAGCTTATTTTAGGTACTATTTCAAAAACTTGCCCTGTGCACAGTTGAGATACCCACTTTCATAAGCTCACAAATAGCTTATTAGTTGGCCTCAGTTTGTGAACCTTGTTCTTTTAGAAAGCTTATCTACCCATTTCTTTAGTCCAAGCTTAATTTTATACTTTGGAGCTTATTTAATGGGGCTGCATCAAGCTTGTTTTTTGTCCCATTTCTATGTAAAACTGCATAAGCAGTGATCTGGTACCATTTTCATAAGCTCACCATAAGCTCTCTAGTTGTCCCTAGTGTTTGATTTTTGGCTTTTTGGATAGCCAACCAACCCAGCTTGTTGACTCAGCCTTTGTTTTGAGCTTAGGAGCTTTTGCCCTTAGCTTATTTTGGCCTTGAAAATCTCTGCAGGCCTGTTTGGATAGAAGGTTTAGTGATATTGCTTATTTGCTTATTTCCAGCTTTTCAATATGGTTCTCTGTGTATTCTAGCTTAATATAAGTAGCTTGTAGCTTGTTTTAGCTTATTTCACTTTTGTTTCCAGTTTTCAAGTTTGTTTGAGCTTTAAAAATCATAATAAGCTCATAAGTCAAAACTGTTAAACCAATAAGCTTATTAAACAGCTTATTTTTAATTTGTAAAATTTTTGTTTTCATTAAAGTTTCTTATTTTAAGTAGTTAAACAGTTTTCAAAAAGAAAAACCACAAAAACATCATTTTTAAAATAGTGATAGCGTTTATTTAATAGAATTAAGCTCTTTGATTTTTCTTTTCAGCTTATTATTAAGCACTTTGTGTTTTTATAATTTTCTTAGTTTTCTGTCATCATAATATATTTTTAGAAAAAGTTTCATAATTTTCTCTGTTTGTTTAGTATTTATTAAAATTCAAAATAGTTAAAAAGTATTAAATAATTAATAAAAAATAAATAAAAAGCATAAAAAATATCTTTTCAGTTTTAAAATTAGTTTTATAATATTTTAGATTTTTCTAAGTTAAAATTTTATTTTTCCAGGTTAATTTTATATTTTCTTTTATTTAAATTTACTTTAAATAGTAATAAATTAATAATAAATAGATAAAAAGTGTAAAAAATATATTTTCAATTTTAAAATAAGTTTTATAATATTTTAGATTTTTCCAAGTCATAATTTTATTTTTCTAGCTTTATTTCACATTTTATAATATTTTAGGTTAATATTAAATAGTTAAAAATAGTTTTTAATTAATAATAATTAGATAAATAGTTGTAAAAATAATTTTCTTTTTCCAATAATTTTCTTTTATTATTAGGATTGTAAAAATATCATTTTCATATTTTTAGGCCTTTTATTTCTTAGAACTCACGTTTTGTTTTGTACGTTTACGTTTTTAATATACGTACGTATTTACGTTTGTGTTATCTGATTGTTGTGCTTTACAATTCTGTATCCATATATCATTCCAATCAATCAGTAGTATAAATATTCCAAAATCCTTACTGATCACTATCCTTAGTGATTATTCGACATCTGTCTGTGTTAAACACCATTCATCCTCCGTGGGACTTAACGACCTAGGAATCCACTATATTCCTCTGATCTTAATTGCATTTGTTTCTGAGCTGTTTTCAGTTTATTACGGTTGACCATTCACAAGTGGTTAGCTTGTGTGACAAAACTTGACTGTTTGGGATCGAATCAAATTTTGGCGCCGCTGCCGGGGAGGCTGTAAGCGTGTTTTAAGCAGTTTTCAGACCCGTACTTGCACATATACCATCGTTTGTAAACAGTTTTTTGTAAAGTTATCAAAAATCAAAAAGTTCATTAACACTTTTCCTAAAGTGTTAAAAACACCAAACAAAATATAAAACAACAAAACAATCGTAACGTTTTCTAGCTTGTGTTTCTTTTAAGGTGATTCTTAAAGAGATACGATTTGGTTAAACGAGGCGATACCAAAAATATTGTCCAAAAGTATTTAAACCATCAGCACATATCCATACCTACGTCTTTTCAGTGGTACTTAATTAATACATAAAAATCAACCACCGCAAATCAAGGCAGTACACCTACCAACTGGGGGTGTGACCATTAATAAGTTCCCGAACAACAGATTTAAAACTTGCCTTTGTGTCCTTGTGATTTGGTGTACCTTTTTCAAAGAAGCCATTTCATTTGTGATTATTGGTTTAAGTTCACTTGTCGTTTTGCCTCGCATTTGTTTTGAAAACTGATTTTTATACTTAGTGCATGCGCACTCGTTCTTCCAGTTCTCAAGTCCACTTTCTGAGCTTGCAAATATTCCTCGTAGACGTAGAGGACGTTCTGCTCCTTCAGCCGTGACTGAGGAACGTCTACCACCACCACCCCCTGTCGTAATGGCAGAAGATAAGCCTATGAATGAGCTTCTCCAAGCACCCATCGAGGGGTACGGAGATGCCATTATTGTCCCAGCCATCGTGGATGATACCTTCGAGCTCAAAACCGGGTTGCTTAATCTTGTAACCCAAAGCCAATTTTATGGTTTTGAGCGGGATGATCCTCATGCACACATTCGATGGTTTAACAAGATTGCATCTACCATCAAATACAAGAATGTCCCACATGAAGCAATTAAGCTTCTTCTGTTCCCATTTTCTCTAGAGGGACAAGCCCGGAATTGGCTTGAGAAACAACCCCCTCGTTCCATTGAGACATGGGAGGATTTAGTCACCAAGTTTGTTAATGAATTCTATCCTCCATCCCGAACTACAAGTCTTAAGAATGAGATAATGAAATTTTCTCAAAGATTTGATGAATCATTCGGGGAGGCATGGGATCGTTACAAAGAGTTGCTCCGCAAGTGTCCGCATCATGGTTTTACCGAATTAATGCAAATGGATACTTTCTACAATGGTCTGAGACAAGCTGACCAAGACTCTTTGAATGCCTCCGCGGGAGGTAATTTCTTGAGCAAGACCACAAAAGAAGCCTTGCAAATCATTGAAAACAAGTCCCAGGTCCGCCCTTTCCGCACAAAGACATATCATACTCAGTCTAATGCTGGACCTTCTACTTCATCTCCCGTGAGTGCATCTAGCACCGATGCTAAGATTGACAAACTCACGGATATTGTTCAGGCTTTGGTTCTTGCTAACCAAAAGAAAGTCACTTTCACTCAGACACCATCACATGGTGAAGTGAAGAAAGTTGAAGTTTGTGTTACTTGTGGTGGTCCTCATGCATACTACAACTGTATTGCCACTGATGGTAGTCCGTTTAAAGCCAATGCTATAGCCGGTACTTCACATCAGGGAGGTAATCAATACCGTCCTCAAAATGAACCAAACTACCGTGCTAATACTTATCAGGCACCACCCGGTTTTAACCATAATCCTAATATACAAAACCGGAATCAGAACCAACCTAGAATGAACCAAGGTTATCAAAACCAAGGTAATTTCTATCCCGGACCCAATCAAGGTTTCCAACATCAAGGAAACCTTAATCAAAACAATTTCAATCGAGGGAATCAATTTCAGGGAAATGTGAATCCTAATCAAGGGAATTTTCAACAACAAGGTCATAATCAAAACATACGACCTCAAAATTTCCCTCCAGTTCCTCCAGTACCATCATCTGATGAGTTATTGAAGCAATTCATGAAATCCCAAGATGAAATGAACAGGTTGTTGGTCAGTCAGATCGCTGATCTAAAGAAGTCTTTAAATGATCAACCCTCGGGCTCAGGAAAACTTCCGAGCAACACGATCGCTAACCCGAGGGAAGATGCAAAGGCGATCACAACCAGAAGTGGTGTTTCATACAATGGACCCGCTATTCCTACTACCTCTTCTTCTTCTCTCCCGAAGGTAGTGGAAAGTGAACCTGAGGCAACAAAGGACAAGGAACTTCCTTCTAATAACGGAGGTACCAACAATGTCCATCCTCAAGTTGTCCCGAAACCCAAATCCAATCCAGGAGTTGTTTTTGAACCTCCAGTAGCTCCCGTTGAAAATACTAAATCCAAATCTTCTATTCCTTACCCATCACGTTTGAATGAGCAAAAGCTCCGCGAAAAAGCCAGTCATCAAATGGACAAATTTTTTCAAATTTTCCATGAACTACATTTTGACATAAGCTTTGCGGATGCTATCATGCTGATGCCCAAGTTTGCATCAACTCTCAAACACATGTTAAGCAACAAGGAAAAGCTGTTTGAAATGGCTAAAACTCCTCTAAACGAGAACTGCTCTGCAGTTATCTTGAAGAAGCTTCCTGAAAAGCTTGGAGATCCTGGAAAATTTCTCTTACCTTGTGTATTTCCAGGAATGGTTGAATGCTTTGCCTTAGCCGATCTTGGTGCAAGCATCAATCTGATGCCTTATTCAGTATGGAAGAAACTTTCTCTTCCGGAACTTACTCCTACATGCATGACTCTCGAGCTTGAAGATCGTACAATATCCCGTCCTCTTGGCATTGCCGAGGACGTATTTGTGAAAGTAGGAAAGTTCCATTTTCCAGCTGACTTTGTGGTTGTTGATTTCGATGCCGATCATCGGGTTCCTCTCATTGTTGGACGAGGATTCCTAAGAACGGGTCGTGCTCTCATTGATGTATTTGAGCAAGAAATCACATTACGTGTTGGTAATGAAGCTGTCACCTTTAACCTTAATCAAACTTCGAGGTACTCCGCAAATTATGATTCTGAGTCGGTTAACCGAATAGATATCATTGATGTTGCTTCTGAAGAGTACTCTCAAGAAGTTCTTGGTTATGATCATAATTCTTCGAGTGATAATCTCACTCATTCATCTCAACCTATCATTGCCAATTCTACTCCTTCTCTCACTCCTTTTGAGGAAAGTGACTTCATCTTGGAAGAGATTGAAGCCTACTTGTCTAGTGATTCTGTTCCATGGGAAATTGATCACGCTCCCATCGACATTGAGGGGGACATACTTCTCATTGAGAAGTTGCTTAATGATGATCCATCATCATCACTCCCTCCCGTCGAGCTTCATAACAAGGAAGTCAAGTCAGTTGAGAAAACTGAAGAATTTCCTGAAGTCGAACTTAAGGACTTACCGCCTCATCTTGAGTATGCATTTCTTGAAGGTGATGATAAATTACCAGTCATTATTTATCGAGATTTGAGTAAAGATGAAAAAGCTGCTCTCATAAAGGTCTTGAAGTCACACAAGCAAGCAATTGCTTGGAAACTCTCCGACATTAAGGGTATCAACCCGGAGTTTTGTACTCACAAAATCTTGATGGAGGATGACTTCAAACCAGCAGTTCAACATTAGAGAAGAGTAAATCCAAAAATCCATGATGTTATCAAACAGGAGGTTATCAAACTTCTTGATGCAGGATTGATTTACCCGATCTCAGATAGTCCTTGGGTTAGCCCAATTCATTGTGTTCCTAAAAAGGGTGGCATAACTGTTGTCACAAATGAAGATAACGAGTTAATTCCAACTCGATTGGTTACGGGATGGCGTGTTTGCATTGACTATCGTAAGTTGAATGACGCCACTCGTAAAGACCATTTTCCTCTACACTTCATGGACCAAATGCTTGAGAGATTAGCAGGGAACGAATACTATTGTTTCCTTGATTGTTTCTCGGGTTATTTTCAGATCCCCATTGATCCAAAGGATCAAGAAAAGACTACATTCACCTGCCCATACGGAACTTTTGCCTACAGACGTATGCCTTTTGGCTTATGTAATGCTCCTGACACGTTCCAACGATGTATGATGGCCATTTTCCACGACATGATCGGGGAAACAATGGAGGTGTGATGAGTGTCTAAATACTCATCATTTTTGTACCAATTAAACTGCAAAAACATCTGAAAACACTCAGAAATGCATCAAAATGATAAAAATATCACAAATAAGTGTTTTATGTGTTTTAAATGCAAAAATATCAAAATCTGGTGAAAAACGTATCAAGTTTGCATAATTGGCAGTTTTAGTCCTCCAAGTTTTAAAAGTTGTCAAAAACAGTCCCTGGTAAATCAAAATAAAGAAAAATATCATTTCAAGTCCCTAGGGATTCATGAGTTGTCAAAATTGGTCCTTGAGATTTAAATTTGCAAAATTACAACTTAGGTCCCAAAACTTTGAAAATTGTCAAAAATAGTCCTTGGAAACTTGAAAATGTCAAAAATAGTCCTTGTACTATTGATACTTGTCAAAAGTGACCCTTGAAACAGTTTTGAGAAATTGGCAGAAATGGTCCTCCAAGAATCAGAAATTGCAGTTTGGTCCTTGTCATTTAAAACTAGCCATGACCCCTTCAAACCATTATGACCCCCTGCCATATGTTTTGACCCCCTGCCATCCTTTTTGACCCCGTCCAATAATACCTCCCAAGTCAAACCCGGTCAAACCTTACCCTTTCCCTCCCACCTGTCCACCTTTCTTCTCCACTTGACTGCACCTCTCACCCATCACCTCACCTTATCCCTCCCCCCTCATCATCATATCTACCAACCTTACACACCACACTTAATGCCACCCCCCCCCCTAGTTGCAAATTCAGAGCCCCAAGGTCAATATATCCTTTTCCCGCCAAAAGTGATCAAACGGCCAATATGGCCTCAACTCATCCAATGGCTAAAAAGAATGATGGGATTTGCTCAGAGAGGTGAGAGAAGTCATTTGGTGTATAAAAGAGAAGAAGAGAAGCAAGAGAGAAGGCAGTAGTTAGTTTTATTTTCATATGTATGTCGTTTTCAATTTCAATGTTTTAGTTTAATTTAAAAGCTGTAATTTCCTGTTCCTATGTACTCAACTTAAGTTATTTTATCATTATAACCCATATTCAAGTATCAATTCAAGGAAAAACAACATTTCAATTTTCATGTTCACTGTTGAAAAATTTAAATTCAAACTCTTACATTCAAGCTTCAAATAGCTTATTGTTAAATTCAAACAAGCTTGCTTAAGCTTATTATAGCTTTTGGTAAGCTTGGAATTCAGTTTCAAGCAACATTGGAATTCGGTCAACAAAAGTCAACTGAAGCATCAAATGGGTTTGGAAATGGATATTGGTAGATGCAGTGCTTGGATTGGGTTGGATTAGACTAGTTTAGGATAGTTTGGGTTCTGTATAAGCTGCATTTTGGCTGGACAAGTGTGAGTTCCAAATTCCTTTGCATTTTATATTTTTTTTTGAATCTGCATAATCAGTGTACTGTCTAAATCATAGTTATAGTTTATGTACTTGCATAATTTAGGTGTTTTAATGATATTAGGACCTAAATGTGTGGGAATCATTGTCTAAATCAGTAATTGGCTTAGTTTAAATCTTCAAAACAGTTTCTAAATCAGTGTTTGGATCAGTTGTTTATTTGAGCTTGAGCTCTTGTTTGTGCTTGATATCTGTCTATTCAGTCTTAATATAGTCCATTTGAATCATTCCTGTCAAAATATTGCATCTGCTTAGCTCAGAAGTCAAAATTACTTTTAACATGTCTTAAGTTCACAACTGTTGAGATTTTGAAAGAGCAAAAGCTTGTTTTGTGTTTAGATAACAGTAAAATAGCTTAATATAGATTCAGTATAACATTTAACATCAAAACCAGTCAATAAATTTGAATCAAATCTCAAATAAGTCAAAGTTTCATAACTGCTTCAAAAGTCAAAACTTGAAAATCTCAGTTTTCACCCAACTGAGATGATTTTTCATTGATTCAATTTTGGTCCAAACCCAGTGAAACTTAGGGCTTAAAAACTTCAACTGGTCTAGTTTCTTATTATGATTTTTGTAGATTTTTAGTAATTTTTTATAAGCTCTAAATTAGCTTGTCAAGTTGGGCTTATATGCCCTGTGCACAGGGAACTGAGTTTTCTCAGCTTTGTGCAGGGCTTGTCAAAAGCTCCTCAGAGCTTCTCTTGGTCTGATCTTTGGTTTACAAGTAGCTAACCAGGTCTACTTTAGGCCCCAACTTCTGGTTTTGAGTTTGAACTTATTTAAGTGCTTATTTTCTAGCTAAAAAGTAGTAGCCACAAACTGTTTTTTAGCACTTGAGCTCAAATCATCAAATCAAGTTAATCAGTACTATAGAAGTTTAGGATAGTTGTAATTAGTTGCATTTGAGTAGTTTCAGCTTATTATAGCTTCTGTGTTGGATTGGTGCCCAGTTTGTACATTTTGGCTTATTTCAAGTGCTTATTTATAAGCACTTGCACTGCAGTCTCATTTTCTTACACACAAGCCACTGTTTTTATATTTTTCTTAGATTTATAATACTAATTTAGACTTTTCCTGAATTTTTCATATTTTTCTAACACTGTTTGCTATTTTTCTTCATTAAAAACAGTTTTTAGGCATTTTTAATTAGCTTTTAATACAATTAAATCAGAAAAGCTTCAAAAAAATAAGTTTTCATTTTTCCTAGGTTAAGATAAATATAAAAAGTCAAAAAATTATTTTTCCAGATTTTTCATAGTTTAATTTGTAATTTTTAGCAATTTAAGTACTTTTAAATAGTTTTTAATTCATAGAAAATAGAAAAATAATCAGAAAAATACAAAATTAGTTTTGAAAATTCTCTTTAGTTATTTTAGATTTTTCTAAGTCATAATTTCATTTTTCTAGCTTTATTTCATATTTTCTTGTATTTTAGGGTATAATTAAATAGGTAAAAATAGTTTTTAATTAATAATAATTAGATAAATAGTTTTAAAAATAATTTTCTTTTTCTAAAAATTTTTCTCTTATCACTAGGTTTGTAATTATATCATTTTCATATTTTTAGGATTAATATTGCTTCAGTTTCACATTTTCTTTTGTACGTCACGTAGTTTTTAATTTAAGTTTTATAAAAGAAAAATCAAAAACATCAGTTTAAATATAGTGATAGCGTTTATTTAATATAATTTATCTTTTTAATTTTCTTTAACTTGCATTTAAGCCCCTGTAATTTATAAACTTTTTCTTTTAGTATAATCAATCACAATCCTTTTCCGTTCAAATCCTCTCGATCACTATTCGTTTGACTATTCTCGCACAGCTCGTTCGGACTTAACGACCTGGGGAAACACTATACTCCTCTGATCTTCATTGCATTCTGTGTCTGAACTGTTTTAAGTTTCTTACGGTTAGCCATTCACAAGTGGCTAGCTTGTGTGAGATAACTTGACGGTTCGGGACCAATCAAATTTTGGCGCCGCTGCCGGGGAGCTGTGCTAATTATCTTACGTTTAGCAGATTAGTGATTTGAATATTCACTCCTTGTTCATACCATCTATCTATATCTATATATATTTCCTTATAAAAAAATCCAAAAACCCAAAAACATCCAAAAACGTATAAAACACAAAAATATTTTTCTTTTGTTTCTATATATATATCAAAGATAAAAATACAAAAAGATTTGTCGTTTTCTTTGTTTAATAATAACAACATAAAAGATTACCACCGCAAACCAAGGCAGTGTACTACCTAACTGGGGGTACGACCATAATAAGTTCCCGAACCAAAGATTAAAACTTGCCTTTGTGTCCTTGTGATTGGTGTACCTTTTTCAAAGAAGCCATTCATCTTGTGATTATTGGTTTAAGTTCACTGTTGTTTTGCCTCGATATTGTTTTAATTGGATTTGTTGTTATATCTACTTTTCAAAACCATAAAACCCAAAAAGATTCTTCTTACCCCATTTTCACCATTTTCATAATTCCTTTCCTTAACTCTGAGATCTCTTAGAGTTAACTCTAGTGTATGCGCACTCGCTCTTCTAGATCTGTAAGCCCATTTCGTGAGCTTGTCAGGATTCCAAGAAGGCGTGTCCGTAGACTTTCTGCCCCATCAGTCGGATCTGAGATCCGGACTGCTCACACTACTTCCGTTGTCATGGCGGAAGAACGTCCTATGTGTGAGCTTCTCCAGGCACCCATCGACGGGTATGGAGATGCTATTGTTATCCCAGCCATTGTGGCTGAAAATTTTGAACTCAAAACTGGGTTACTGAATCTTGTAACCTCAAGTCAGTTCTATGGTTTTGAGCGGGATGATCCTCATGCTCATATTCGATGGTTTAACAAGATTGCATCTACCATCAAATACAAGAATGTCCCTACAGATGCTGTCAAGCTTCTTCTGTTCCCATTTTCCCTTGAGGGGCAAGCCCGGATTTGGCTTGAAAAACAACCCCCTAAATCAATCGAAACATGGGAAGACCTGGTAAAGAAATTTGTGAACGAGTTTTATCCACCTTCCAAAACCACGAGTCTTAAAAATGAAATCATCAAGTTCACACAAAATTTTGATGAACCCTTCAGTGAATCGTGGGATCGTTTTAAGGAATTGCTCCGCAAATGTCCTCACCACGGTTTCTCCGAGTTGATGCAACTCGATACTTTCTATAATGGAGTGAGTCAATCTGATCAAGATTCTCTCAATTCCTCCGCTGGAGGAAATTTCTTGAGTAAAACTGTAAAAGAAGCTTTAACGATAATTGAAAACAAGTCTAAAGTCCGCACTGCACGAAGCAAACCAGTTGTTTCCCAAGTCAGTGTTGGTCCTTCTTCTTCATCGCCCGTGAGTCAGTCTAGCACCGATGCTAAGATTGACAAACTCACGGAAGCAATTCAAGCTTTGGTTCTCTCCAACCAAAAGAAAGTTTCTTTTCCACAAACTTCACCTCCTGCTGAAGTTAAGAAAGTGGAAGGCTGTGTTACTTGTGGTGGCCCCCATGCCTATTACGACTGTATGGCCACCGAGGGTAACCCTTTTGAAGCAAACGCTGTGGGCGGGATTTCCAATTCAGGAGGCAACCAATATCGTGCTCCTATGGACCCGAACCACCGTCCTAACCACTACCCTGGACCACCCGGTTTCAACCAAAACCAAAACCGTAATCAAAATCAGAATAGACCAAACCAAGGTTTTCAAAACCAAGGTAATTTTAGTCAAAATAACGGTTTTCAAAATCAAAGTCAAAATTTCCAACACCAAGGAAATTTTAATAGAAACCAAGGTCAGGGAAATTTCAACCCTGGGTACTTTCATGGCAATAATCAAGGAAATTTCCAAAATCAAGGCCCTAATCCAAACAATAGAGGCCAGAATTTTCCTGTGCAAAATCAAGCCATTGTTCCAACCGGACCATCATCTGATGAGTTGTTGAAGCAATTCATGAAATCCCAAGAGGAAATGAATATGTTGTTGGTTAGCCAGATTTCTGACATTAAGAAGTCTTTAAATGATCGACCCTCGGGCTCAGGTACTTTACCTAGCAACACGATCGCTAATCCGAGGGGCGATACAAAGGCGATCACAACCAGAAGTGGTGCTTCGTATGATGGACCCGCTATTCCTACTACCTCTTCTTCTTCTCTCCCGAAGGTAGTGGAAAGTGAACCTGAGGCGACAAAGGACAAGGAACTTCCTACTAATAACGGAGGTACCAGCAATGTCCATCCTCAAGTTGTCCCGAAACCCAAGACCAAACCTGGAGTTGTTTTTGAACCTCCAGTTGAAAACCCCAAATCCAAAACTTCTATTCCTTACCCATCACGTTTAAATGAGCAAAAGCTCCGCGAAAAAGCCAGTCATCAAATGGAAAAAAAATTTCAAATTTTCCAAGAACTTCATTTTGACATAAGCTTTGCGGATGCTATCATGTTGATGCCCAAGTTTGCATCAACTCTCAAACACATGTTGAGCAACAAAGAAAAGCTGTTTGAAATGGCCAAAACTCCTTTGAACGAGAACTGCTCAGCAGTTCTGTTAAAGAAGCTTCCCGAGAAGCTAGGAGATCCTGGAAAATTTCTTCTCCCTTGTGTTTTTCCAGGGATGACTGAATGCTTTGCCCTTGCCGATCTTGGTGCAAGCATCAATCTGATGCCTTATTCAGTATGGAAGAAACTTTCTCTTCCAGAACTTGTTCCTACCTGCATGACTCTTGAGCTTGCAGATCGTTCTATATCGCGTCCTCTTGGCATCGCCGAGGATGTATTCGTGAAAGTAGGAAAGTTCCACTTTCCAGCTGACTTTGTGGTTGTTGATTTCGATGCCGATCCTCGGGTTCCCCTCATTGTTGGACGAGGATTCCTGAGAACGGGCCGTGCTCTCATTGATGTATTTGAGCAAGAAATCACGTTACGTGTGGGTAATGAAGCTGTCACTTTTAACCTTGATCAAACTTCGAGGTACTCCTCAAATTATGATACTGAATCAATTAATCGAGTCGATGTAATTGATGTTGCTTTAGAGGAGTACTCTCAAGAGTTTCTTGGTTATCTTCATAATTCTGTGAGTGGGGATTCCACCACATCTTCTCAACCAATCATTGCCGACTCTTCCCCCTCCCTCACTCTGTTTGAGGGAGGTGACTTCTTTTTGGAAGAGATCGATGAGTTTCTTGCTAGTGACGAATCAATTCCGCCTGGAATTGATGGTGTTTATGACTCGAAGGGAGATATCCTTTATCTTGAGCAATTGTTAAATGAAGATCCATTACCTTCACTCCCTCCGAAAGAGATCACGATTGAGGAAATCAAATCAGTACAAACTTCTACTGAAGATTTTCCCGAGGCTGAACTTAAGGACTTACCTCCTCATCTCGAGTATGCATTCTTGGAGGGTGATGATAAATTACCCGTCATAATTGCTAAAGACTTAACTGAGGAGGAGAAGACTGCTCTCATAAAGGTCTTGAAGTCACACAAGCAAGCAATTGCTTGGAAACTCTCCGACATTAAGGGTATCAACCCTGAGTTTTGTACTCACAAAATCTTAATGGAGGATGACTTCAAACCAGCAGTCCAACATCAGAGAAGGGTGAATCCTAAGATTCATGAGGTTATCAAACAAGAGGTTCTCGAACTTCTTGATGCCGGTTTAATTTACCCGATCTCTGATAGTCCTTGGGTCAGTCCCATTCACTGTGTTCCAAAAAAGGGTGGCATTACTGTTGTCACAAATGAAGAAAACGAGTTAATTCCAACTCGATTGGTTACGGGATGGCGTGTGTGTATTGACTATCGCAAGTTAAACGAAGCCACCCGTAAAGACCATTTTCCTCTACCCTTCATGGATCAGATGCTTGAGAGATTAGCAGGAAACGAATACTATTGTTTCCTTGATGGTTTCTCGGATTATTTTCAGATCCCCATTGATCCGCTGGATCAAGAAAAGACCACATTCACCTGCCCATACGGGACTTTTGCCAACAGACGTATGCCTTTTGGCCTATGTAATGCTCCTGGCACGTTCCAACGATGTATGATGGCAATCTTCCACGACATGATTGGGGAAACAATGGAGGTGTTTATGGATGACTTCTCGGTCATTGGGGACTCATTTCAGACATGTCTCTCCCATTTAGATAAAATGCTAAAACGGTGTGAAGACACCAATCTTTGTCTAAATTGGGAGAAGAGCCACTTTATGGTCAAAGAAGGCATAGTCCTTGGCCATAAGATTTCCAAAAACGGGATTGAGGTAGATAGAGCAATAGTTGATGTCATTGCTAAATTGCCTCATCCTACTACTGTCAAAGGTATTAGGAGTTTTCTTGGTCATGCCGGGTTTTATCGCAGATTCATACAAGATTTTTCTAAAATCGCTCGGCCTATGACCCATCTTCTTGAAAAATATGCTCCTTTTATCTTCTCACCTGAGTGCATCGAAGCTTTTGAAACATTAAAGAAAAAGCTTACGGAAGCACCCATTCTAGTTGCCCCCGACTGGGATTTACCCTTTGAGCTCATGTGCGATGCAAGTGATTTTGCTATCGGTGCAGTCTTGGGGCAACGAAAAACCAAGCATTTTCAGCCTATCCACTACGCAAGTAAGACTATGACTGAAGCTCAAACCCATTACACCACTACAGAAAAAGAATTATTAGCTGTGGTGTATGCGTTTGAAAAGTTTCGGCCATACCTTATATTGACCAAATGCGTGGTGTATACGGATCACTCGGCTCTCAAATATCTCTTTGCAAAACAAGATGCAAAGCCGAGATTGCTCCGTTGGGTTCTCCTCCTGCAAGAATTTGATATCATTATACGTGATAAAAAAAGAGCTGAGAACCTGGCTGCTGATCATCTGTCCCGTCTAGAAAACCCTCACCAGGATGTGTTCGAGAAAAAGGAAATAAATGAAACATTTCCTCTCGAAACACTCAATGTGGTTTCTTTTCGTGGAGACTCTTCTACCCCATGGTTTGCTGACTTTGCAAATTACCATGCGGGTAACTTTGTGGTGAAAGGGATGTCGTCCCAACAAAAAAACAAATTCTTTAAAGATGTAAAACATTACTTCTGGGACGACCCCTACTTATTCAAAATTTGCGCGGATCAAGTCATCAGGCGATGTGTGTATGGTCAGGAAGCCAATGACATTCTTAAGGCTTGCCATTCTGGACCTACTGGGGGACATCATAGCCCTAACTACACCGCCAAGAAGGTGTTTGATTCCGGATTCTATTGGCCCACGATTTACAAGGATGCCCACGAATTTGTCAAAACCTGTGACGCTTGTCAACGTCACGGAAATATCTCACAAAGAAATGAAATGCCGCAAAACGCCATTCAAGTGTGTGAGATTTTTGACATCTGGGGCATTGACTTTATGGGGCCATTTCCATCATCTCGAGGAAACAAATACATACTCGTGGCCGTTGACTATTTGTCAAAATGGGTTGAAGCTAAGGCTTTGCCTACCAACGATGCCCGAGTTGTTGTGAAATTCTTAAAATCTCTTTTTGCTAGGTTTAGAACTCCACGAGCTATAATCAGTGATCGTGGTACGCATTTTTGCAATGACCAGTTTGATAGAGTCATGCAAAAGTATGGTGTAACTCACCGTCTCTCTACTGCGTACCACCCCCAAACAAGTGGGCAAGTGGAAGTTTCCAACCGAGGGATTAAAAGAATTCTGGAGAGGACGGTTGGCGAAAACCATGCCTCTTGGTCGGATAAGCTAGATGACGCACTCTGGGCCTTCCGTACAGCTTATAAAACACCCATCGGGTGTACTCCATACAAGCTTGTATACGGGAAGGCATGTCATCTACCGGTTGAGCTTGAGCACAAGGATACTGGGCCTTGAAGCATGCCAACTTCGATATTCAGACAGCTGGTGATCACCGGAAAGTTCAAATGAATGAATTAAATGAACTCCGTGATCAAGCATACGAGAACTCTTTGATCTATAAAGAAAAGACAAAGAAGATTCATGACTCCAAAATCAAGAACCGCGTTTTCAACGTCGGTGATCGAGTCCTTCTTTTCAATTCAAGATTGAAGATTTTCTCGGGAAAACTTAAATCCCGCTGGTCTGGACCATTCACCATCACTAAAGTATTTCCATATGGAACCATTGAGTTATCTCCACCCGATGGTCCAAATTTTAAAGTGAATGGTCATCGGTTGAAGCATTATTTTGGAGAGGACATTCCTCCTGTGATTGTCCCGGATCTACAAATTTTCCCCATGAACCAATGAATGCGGGGATCGAGTCAAGCTAGCGACTCGGGAATCAAAAACAGTAGCATGCTACATGGGTTTTCACCCGTGTGTACCACCCTAGTGTGGGGGAGTTGCCCCCCGCTATTGTATATAAAGTTTGAAAAAAAAAAAAAAAAAAAAAAAAAATCTTGCTAAATAATGGCCGTAGTATTTCCCTTTTACGTTCTATGTTTCGGCATAACCGCCGGTACTTTGAATATTGAGGGCAATATTCATTTCTAGTGTGGGGGGGAATTCTCACGAATTTTATCATGTAATTATACCGCCCAATTCCCCCATTTTTGGCCAATTTTTTTTTTTTTTTTTTTGGAGTAAGTGTTTTGCACTTACTCAGCTTACGGTTATCAGTCCGCCATGTTTAATAAACAAAAGGATTGGCTAATCCAGGAGCAAACGGCTCTTGGTAAAGATATCTCAAATCCGTTGACGGCTTGCAATTTGCCCAAAATTGTATGGTATTCAGCTCACCATATCTTTAATTAGTGAAGAGTTGGCTAGCCCGCAAGTTTATGGCTTGTGGTAAAGGCAGTGGAAAACCATAATTGGTAATCGACTCACCAAAGATATTTTATCTAAGAGTTGGCTAGTCCAGAAGCAAACGGCTTCTGGTAAAGACAAATCAAATCCGTTGGAAGCTGGTGATTTGCTCAAAATCATTTGGTTATCGGTGTACCAAGGTTCTTACTTGAACTGAAACATTTGGCTACTCCAGAAGTAATGGCTTTTGGTAAAGAGATGAAATCCATTAATTTTTCTCAAAACATTGCTAGGGACTAGCAATATCTTAGTGTGGGGGATTGATGAGTGTCTAAATACTCATCATTTTTGTACCAATTAAACTGCAAAAACATCTGAAAACACTCAGAAATGCATCAAAATGATAAAAATATCACAAATAAGTGTTTTATGTGTTTTAAATGCAAAAATATCAAAATCTGGTGAAAAACGTATCAAGTTTGCATAATTGGCAGTTTTAGTCCCCCAAGTTTCAAAAGTTGTCAAAAACAGTCCCTGGTAAATCAAAATAAAGAAAAATATCATTTCAAGTCCCTAGGGATTCATGAGTTGTCAAAATTGGTCCTTGAGATTTAAATTTGCAAAATTACAACTTAGGTCCCTAAACTTTGAAAATTGTCAAAAATAGTCCTTGGAAACTTGAAAATGTCAAAAATAGTCCTTGTACTATTGAAACTTCTCAAAAGTGACCCTTGAAACAGTTTTGAGAAATTGGCAGAAATGGTCCTCCAAGAATCAGAAATTGCAGTTTGGTCCTTGTCATTTAAAACTAGCCATGACCCTTTCAAACCATTATGACCCCCTGCCATATGTTTTGACCCCCTGCCATCCTTTTTGACCCCGTCCAATAATACCTCCCAAGTCAAACCCGGTCAAACCTTACCCTTTCCCTCCCACCTGTCCACCTTTCTTCTCCACTTGACTGCACCTCTCACCCATCACCTCACCTTATCCCTCCCCCCTCATCATCATATCTACCAACCTTACACACCACAATTAATGCCACCTCCCCCCCCCTAGTTGCAAATTCAGAGCCCCAAGGTCAATATATCCTTTTCCCGCCAAAAGTGATCAAACGGCCAATATGGCCTCAACTCATCCAATGGCTAAAAAGAATGATGGGATTTGCTCAGAGAGGTGAGAGAAGGCATTTGGTGTATAAAAGAGAAGAAGAGAAGCAAGAGAGAAGGCAGTAGTTAGTTTTATTTTCATATGTATGTCGTTTTCAATTTCAATGTTTTAGTTTAATTTAAAAGCTGTAATTTCCTGTTCCTATGTACTCAACTTAAGTTATTTTATCATTATAACCCATATTCAAGTATCAATTCAAGGAAAAACAACATTTCAATTTTCATGTTCACTGTTGAAAAATTTAAATTCAAACTCTTACATTCAAGCTTCAAATAGCTTATTGTTAAATTCAAACAATCTTGCTTAAGCTTATTATAGCTTTTGGTAAGCTTGGAATTCAGTTTCAAGCAACATTGGAATTCGGTCAACAAAAGTCAACTGAAGCATCAAATGGGTTTGGAAATGGATATTGGTAGATGCAGTGCTTGGATTGGGTTGGATTAGACTAGTTTAGGATAGTTTGGGTTCTGTATAAGCTGCATTTTGGCTGGACAAGTGTGAGTTCCAAATTCCTTTGCATTTTATTTTTTTTTTTGAATCTGCATAATCAGTGTACTGTCTAAATCATAGTTATAGTTTATGTACTTGCATAATTTAGGTGTTTTAATGATATTAGGACCTAAATGTGTGGGAATCATTGTCTAAATCAGTAATTGGCTTAGTTTAAATCTTCAAAACAGTTTCTAAATCAGTGTTTGGATCAGTTGTTTATTTGAGCTTGAGCTCTTGTTTGTGCTTGATATCTGTCTATTCAGTCTTAATATAGTCCATTTGAATCATTCCTGTCAAAATATTGCATCTGCTTAGCTCAGAAGTCAAAATCACTTTTAACATGTCTTAAGTTCACAACTGTTGAGATTTTGAAAGAGCAAAAGCTTGTTTTGTGTTTAGATAACAGTAAAATAGCTTAATATAGATTCAGTATAACATTTAACATCAAAACCAGTCAATAAATTTGAATCAAATCTCAAATAAGTCAAAGTTTCATAACTGCTTCAAAAGTCAAAACTTGAAAATCTCAGTTTTCACCCAACTGAGATGATTTTTCATTGATTCAATTTTGGTCCAAACCCAGTGAAACTTAGGGCTTAAAAACTTCAACTGGTCTAGTTTCTTATTATGATTTTTGTAGATTTTTAGTAATTTTTTATAAGCTCTAAATTAGCTTGTCAAGTTGGGCTTATATGCCCTGTGCACAGGGAACTGAGTTTTCTCAGCTTTGTGCAGGGCTTGTCAAAAGCTCCTCAGAGCTTCTCTTGGTCTGATCTTTGGTTTACAAGTAGCTAACCAGGTCTACTTTAGGCCCCAACTTCTGGTTTTGAGTTTGAACTTATTTAAGTGCTTATTTTCTAGCTAAAAAGTAGTAGCCACAAACTGTTTTTTAGCACTTGAGCTCAAATCATCAAATCAAGTTAATCAGTACTATAGAAGTTTAGGATAGTTGTAATTAGTTGCATTTGAGTAGTTTCAGCTTATTATAGCTTCTGTGTTGGATTGGTGCCCAGTTTGTACCTTTTGGCTTATTTCAAGTGCTTATTTATAAGCACTTGCACTGCAGTCTCATTTTCTTACACACAAGCCACTGTTTTTATATTTTTCTTAGATTCATAATACTAATTTAGACTTTTCCTGAATTTTTCATATTTTTCTAACACTGTTTGCTATTTTTCTTCATTAAAAACAGTTTTTAGGCATTTTTAACTAGCTTTTAATACAATTAAATCAGAAAAGCTTCAAAAAAATAAGTTTTCATTTTTCCTAGGTTAAGATAAATATAAAAAGTCAAAAAATTATTTTTCCAGATTTTTCATAGTTTAATTTGTAATTTTTAGCAATTTAAGTAGTTTTAAATAGTTTTTTATTCATAGAAAATAGAAAAATAATCAGAAAAATACAAAATTAGTTTTTAAAATTCTCTTTAGTTATTTTAGATTTTTCTAAGTCATAATTTCATTTTTCTAGCTTTATTTCATATTTTCTTGTATTTTAGGGTATAATTAAATAGGTAAAAATAGTTTTTAATTAATAATAATTAGATAAATAGTTTTAAAAATAATTTTCTTTTTCTAAAAATTTTTCTCTTATCACTAGGTTTGTAAAAATATCATTTTCATATTTTTAGGATTAATATTGCTTCAGTTTCACATTTTCTTTTGTACGTCACGTAGTTTTTAATTTAAGTTTTATAAAAGAAAAATCAAAAACATCAGTTTAAATATAGTGATAGCGTTTATTTAATATAATTTATCTTTTTAATTTTCTTTAATTTGCATTTAAGCCCCTGTAATTTATAAACTTTTTCTTTTAGTATAATCAATCACAATCCTTTTCCGTTCAAATCCTCTCGATCACTATTCGTTTGACTATTCTCGCACAGCTCGTTGGGACTTAACGACCTGGGGAAACACTATACTCCTCTGATCTTCATTGCATTCTGTGTCTGAACTGTTTTAAGTTTCTTACGGTTAGCCATTCACAAGTGGCTAGCTTGTGTGAGATAACTTGACGGTTCGGGACCAATCAAGGTGTTTATGGATGACTTCTCGGTCATTGGGGACTCATTTCAAACATGTCTCTCCCATTTAGAAAAAATGCTTCAAAGGTGTGAAGACACCAATCTTTTTCTAAATTGGGAGAAGAGCCACTTTATGGTCAAAGAAGGCATAGTCCTTGGCCATAAGATTTCAAAAAATGGGATTGAGGTAGATAGAGCAAAAGTCGATGTTATTGCTAAATTGCCTCATCCTACTACCGTCAAAGGTATTAGGAGTTTTTTAGGTCATGCCGGTTTCTATCGCAGATTCATACAAGATTTTTCTAAAATCGCCCGGCCTATGACCCATCTTCTTGAAAAAGATGCTCCTTTTATCTTCTCACCTGAGTGCATCGAAGCTTTTGAAACATTAAAGAAAAAGCTTACTGAAGCACCCATTCTCGTTGCTCCCGACTGGGACTTGCCTTTTGAGCTCATGTGCGATGCAAGTGATTTTGCTATCGGTGCAGTCTTAGGACAACGTAGAGCTATGCATTTTCAGTCTATCCACTACGCAAGTAAGACTATGTCTGAAGCTCAAACCCATTACACCACCACAGAAAAAGAGCTATTAGCTGTGGTGTATGCGTTTGAGAAGTTTCGGCCATACTTAATCTTGACCAAATGTGTGGTGTATACGGATCACTCGGCTCTCAAATATCTCTTTGCAAAACAAGATGCAAAGCCGAGATTGCTCCGTTGGGTTCTCCTCCTCCAGGAATTTGATATCATTATACGTGATAAAAAAGGAGCTGAGAACCTGGCTGCTGATCATATGTCCCGTCTAGAAAACCCTCACCAAGATGTTTTCGAGAAAAAGGAAATAAATGAAACATTTCCTCTCGAGACACTCAATGCGGTTTCTTTTCGTGGAAACTCTACCACCCCATGGTTTGCTGACTTCGCAAATTACCATGCGGGTAACTTCATAGTGAAAGGGATGTCGACCCAACAGAAGAATAAATTCTTCAAGGATGTTAAACATTACTTCTAGGACAACCCCTACTTATTCAAAATCTGTGCGGATCAAGTCATCCGACGGTGTGTTTATGGACAGGAAGCTATGGACATTCTCAAAGCTTGCCATGCTGGACCCACTGGGGGCCATCATAGTCCAAACTACACCGCCAAAAAGGTGTTTGATTCTGGGTTTTATTGGCCCACGATTTATAAGGATGCCACGATTTTGTCAAAGCATGTGACGCTTGTCAACGTCACGGAAATATCTCTCAAAGAAATGAAATGCCACAAAATGCCATTCAAGTTTGTGAGATCTTTGACATATGGGGCATTGACTTTATGGGGCCATTTCCATCATCTCGAGGTAACAAATACATACTTGTGGCTGTTGACTATTTTTCAAAATGGGTTGAAGCGAAACCTTTACCTACCAATGATGCCCGAGTTGTTGTGAAATTTTTAAAGTCTCTTTTTGCTAGGTTTGGAACTCCGCGAGCAATAATCAGTGATCGTGGTACACATTTCTGCAATGACCAATTTGATCGTGTCATGCAAAAGTATGGTGTAACCCACCGTCTATCTACTGCGTACCACCCCCAAACAAGTGGGCAAGTGGAAGTTTTTAACCGTGGTATTAAAAGAATTTTGGAAAGGACAGTAGGCGAAAATCGTGCATCCTGGTCGGATAAACTGGATGACGCACTCTGGGCCTTCCGTACAGCTTACAAAACACCCATCAGGTGTACTCCATACAAGCTGGTGTACGGAAAGGCATGTCATCTGCCGATTGAGCTTGAGCACAAAGCATACTGGGCCTTGAAACATGCAAACTTCGATATTCAGACAGCTGGTGATCACAGAAAAGTTCAAATGAATGAACTAAATGAACTCCGTGATCAAGCATACGAGAACTCTTTGATCTACAAACAAAAGACAAAGAAGATTCATGACTCTAAAATCAAGAACCGCGTTTTCAACGTCGGTGATCGAGTCCTTCTTTTCAATTCAAGATTGAAGATATTCTCGGGAAAGCTCAAGTCCCGTTGGTCTGGTCCATTTACCATCACTAAGGTTTATCCTTATGGTACTATTGAGTTATCTCAACCTGATGGTCCAAATTTTAAAGTGAATGGTCATCGATTAAAGCATTATTTTGGAGAGGACATTCCACCTGTGATTGTCCCGGATCTACAAACTTTCCCCATGAACCAATGAATGCGGGGATCGAGTCAAGCTAGCGACTCGGGAATCAAAAAAAGTAGCACACACCATATGGGTTTTCACCCATGTTTCTGTCTTCTTACCCTTTTCTACCACCCTAGTGTGGGGAAGTTGCCCCCCGCTGTTGTATATAAGTTTTCTTCTCTAAAAAAAAAAAAAAAAAAAAAAAAAAAAAAAAAATGTATATATCAAAAACAAAATAATGGTCGTAGTATTTCCCTTTTACGTTCTATGTTTCGGCATAACCGCCGGTACTTTGAATATTGAGGGCAATATTCATTTCTAGTGTGGGGGGAATTCTCACGAATTTTATCATGTAATTATTCCACCCAATTCCCCCGTTTTTGGCCAATTTTTTTTTTTTGAGTAAGTGTTTTTCACTTACTCAGCAAATGGTAATCAGTCCGCCATGTCTTACCCACATAAGGATTGGCTAATCCAGGAGCAAACGGCTCTTGGTAAAGATATCTCAAATCCGTTTATGGCTTGCAATTTGCCCAAAATTGTATGGTGTTCAACTCACCATATCTTTAACTAGTGAAAAGTTGGCTAGCCCGCAAGTTTATGGCTTGTGGTAAAGGCAGTTGGAAAGCCATAATTGGTAATCGGCTAACCAAAGATAATATTTATAATTCATCTAAGAGTTGGCTAGTCCAGAAGCAAACGGCTTCTGGTAAAGACAAATCAAATCCGTTTACAGCTTATGATTTGCTCAAAATCATTTGGTTATCATTGTACCAAGGTTCTTACTTGAATTGAAACAATTGGCTACTCCAGAAGTAATGGCTTTTGGTAAAGAGATTAAATCCATTAATTTTTCTCAAAACATTGCTAGGGACTAGCAATATCTTAGTGTGGGGGATTGATGAGTGTCTAAATACTCATCATTTTTATACCATTTAAACTGCAAAAACATCTGAAAACACTCAGAAATGTATCAAAATGATAAAAATATCACAAATAAGTGTTTTATGTGTTTTAAATGCAAAAATTCCAAAATCAGATGAAAAACGTATCAAGTTTGCATAATTGGCAGTTTTAGTCCCCCAAGTTTCAAAAGTTGTCAAATTCAGTCCCTGGTAATTCAAAATAAAGAAAAATGTTATTTAAGGTCCATGGGATTCAAAAGTTGTCAAAACAAACCCTTGAAATATAAAAATTGCAAAATGAAAATTTTAGTCCCTCAAGTTTTGAAAATGTCAAATATAGTCCTTGGATTTATTAAAAATGGAATTTTATGCATATTAGTCCTTGTACTATTAAAGAATGGCAGGAATGGTCCATATTATAACTTTGGAAAATGGACAGGTTCAGTCCTTGAACTTTGCAGAAATTACAACATTGGTCCTTATGATATTAAATAAACCAAACTGACCCCCTTTTGTATTTAGAACCCCAGCCAAATCAAAAAGAACCCCTGTCAAACACCTGTGACCCCCCTAATTTGGACCCCCACTTATTAATATCTGGTCAAAAAAGGTCAACGCGCGCCAAAAACCACCTACACTGTTCATCGTCCTCACCCAAGCCTGAATCCCAAAACCAGAGCTGTTTTCCACTTCTCCACCTTTCCACCTCACTCCTAACACCTGTTTACCAACTCTTTAACACCTCCACATCTTCCAAAATCCAATTAATGCAAATAACCTGCTCAAAAGAAAAATTGGCGCCAAAATTGCCATTTGGCAATTGTGATGAGTTGGATGAATCCAACGGTTCAAGATTGGTGGGAAATACTCAGAGGTGTCGACAGAGATGAAAAAGAGCTTTAAAAGCAAGAATGGTGCAATGTAATAAAGTATCTAGTGTAATTTTAGTTTTTAAATGTCGTTTTAGTTAATTTCAAAGTTCCAATGTAATTTAAGCTTTCTAAGTAATCTGTTTAAGTTATTTCAAGTGAATGTGAATCTTTTTTAGTTTCAATTTCAGTTTTAACTCAAGTTTTCAGTTTATGCTAAATTTCCATGTTCAAAATTCTCATGAATGTTCAAATGTTGTTTGTAGCCTTTGTCAAGGACTGAATAAGCTCATGTAAGCTCCTAGAAAGCTTATTTAAGCTTTTAGAAACCTTTAAAATTAGTCTAGTATCAAAAAGGGAAAAATACCAAAAATACCAAAAAAATAGTGGAAAAATAAAAATCCATGGAGAAATGATCAAGAAGTTGAAGAGGGTGGATTATTGGATGGGAATGGGTTAGGGAACCTATGGAGGTTCTATAGGAAGTAAAAATTGGTCCTTGTTCTTTGATTCTCAGTTCAACACCACTTGTAAGCTTTTTGCTCAATTTTTGTATTTCACTTTGTAAGTCAGTCATTAGATTGAATCTTTGTGTTTCCATGTTTATTAGTCATAGTTAAGTATAATTAAGTGTTAAAAACTGTCACTTGTTCTTTTTAATTGGAAGTTAATAAAAATCTTAGTTTGACAGTTAAAAGAGCATAGTTATCATACCTAAGTTTCATGTTGTTAGTACTATTGTTTCATGCTTATTTAGTCTTATTAAATGATATTATAAGGTCTGTAATCCATAGCATGGTCTAAATCAGTGTTTTGCTTTGAAAAATCTCAAAACAGCTTCTTAAAGTGTTGTTTGGTTTAACTTGTTTAGCTGTGTTGGTGATTGTTCAAGACAGTGTTCTTGAGTATTATCTGTCAAACTTGGTCTAAATAACTCAAAGAAGCCAAGAAAACCATTCTTTATTTGGTAGAAAGTCAAAATACCTTTCAATCTTCATTAATAAGCTCACTGTTAGGATTTGAAGTGTGAAACTCATCATATTAGCTTAAAACTTGGTAATATAGCTTATTATAGTCTTATTATAACTTAATACAACATAATCAGTCATTAGATTTGATTACAAGTTCATAATAGTCAACTTAGTTAGTTTTTATAAAAGTTAAAATTTTCCATTTGGTCGTTTTTGAATAAAATAGATTATTTTATATAGGGCTTAATATTAGTTTTCAAGACTTGAGCTTGATGAGTGTCTAAATACTCATCATTTTTGTACCATTTAAACTGCAAATTCATCTGAAAACACTCAGAAACACATCAAAATGATCAAAATATCACAAATCAGTGTTTTATGTGTTTTAAAAGCAAAAATATCAAAATCAGATGAAAAACATATCAAATTTGCAAAAATTGCAGTTTTAGTCCCCCAAGTTTCAAAAATTGTCAAAAATAGTCCCTGAGCCAAAATTTCAAAAGGAAAATCATCAAAGGTCCTTTTAAAATCATAACTTGTCAAATTTGGTCCTTTGGTGAAAAATGTAAAAAGTTTTGAGAAAATTACAAATTGGTCCTTCAAGTTTGCAAATTGACAGAATTGGCCCCTGGAAAAATTGAAAATGGAAATTTTGGTCCTTGTAATATCAACACTTGTCAAAATCTGTCCCTGTAACACCTTTGCAAAATTACAGCTTTGGTCCCTTGGATTTGTGGAAATTGCATAATTAGCCTTGTGTTATTACTTAGCCATATGGACCTTTTTACACCTTTGGCCCAATCCAACTCCTAGCCCAAACCCATTACCCGGTTTTAAACCCGAAACCAACCCATCCCTGTTATTAAAATAAGCTCAGTCAAACCGTTTGACCCATCCCCTTCCCTCTCTCATTCACGTGATAACACCACCATCATTCCATTGCCTGCATACCACCTGATCACACTCCACCTCCTCACCATCATCACCTATACCTCCCCCCTCCAAACACTAAGAGCCAAGAAAGCATTTAATGCTCCCCATACCTACCCTGCCCACCTCCAGCTGTTAAACCAAAAATTGGCGCCAAAATGTGCTAAACGGCCAGGATCAATTTCAGTGATCCAATGGTTGTTTTTATTGCTGGGATTTGTCCAAGAGAGAGAAAAAAGCAGAATTGAGCTTATAAAAAGGCCAAGAGAAGCATGAAGGAAGAGTTAGCTTTTAATATTTTAGCAATGAATGTCGAATTTTAATTCTTTAGTCTAAATTAGAAGTTACATTTGTATTTTCAAGTTCTGTTGTACTCAAGTAACCTCTTTTCAGTGTTTTGTAACTTGATTCAAGGTTTAATTTCAGTTTATGTTCAATCTCCATACAATGTGTCCACTGTTTAAATTTTAAGTTTTAAATTCAGTTGTTAGAACCTTTAGCAACTCATTTTCAATCTCAAATAAGCTTATACAAGCTTAAAATAGCTTTCCATAAGCTTACAAGTCAGTTTCACTCACTTTTGAAATTTGGTCAACAAACAGTCAACATGGGTGGAAATGGATACAGAAAGGAAATGGGTTGATGCAGGCTTGGATTTGGGTTGCATAGTAGTGATTTGGGTTGGTTTGATAGATTAGTGGTCCTTGGTTCAGAGTTTGCTAGCCATAGTGGCTTGGGACACATTGTAAGTGGTTTATAAGTTTCTTAGCATAGTAAGTTTTTGTAGTTTAAATTTGTTAAAATCTGTGGTAACAGTAGTAGTTAAGTGTTGTTAAGTTAGTTTGATCATAAAAAGTAGGTTCTGTGTTTGGATTTGTCTGTTTTAAGCTCAAATCTAGTCATAAAGGGGTGTTTGGATTAGATGGTTAAACTGTCTTTGAAGCTTGATCAGTGGTTAGAACTTGTTTTGCCATGCTTGTTTAGCTTCCTTTGACTAATTTCAGTCTTAACTTTGTGCCTGCTAGTCTTCAAAAGTCAAAATTGCATCATAATCCCTTTAACTGTCCACTGTTGTGAAATGTGGGATAGCAGACCATAATTTTGAGTTTAGAAAGACATAACATTGTTTGCAACAAGTTTATTACAACATATTACACCATCATCACTATTAAAATTGGATCCAAAGTCCAGTTTAGTCAAAGTCCTTAATATCTTCAAAAGTCAAAAAGTTAAAAAAGTGGTTTTGGGGTCAGTTAAAAGGAATTGTTTTGAGTTCATAATTGAGTCTTATCAAATGAGATTTGCAGTTTCATAAACCTCATCTGGTCCAACTACTTATTAGTATTTTAGTTGAATTTTATCAAATATTTACAAGCTCCAAATAAGCTGTTCTTTTAGGTCAAAAGTGCCCTGCACCAAAAGTCAGTGAACACTGACTTTTTCACAGATTTGGTAGCTTGTGTACAGAGCTTAATAGAGCTTGTCATAAGCTGATTTTTGGAACATTTAATCTCACCCAGGTCTTCTTTGAGTCCCAATTGGTAGTTTTCCATTTGAGCTTATTTTCAAGCTTGTGCATGTGTTCAAAGAGGGCACCCAATCTGTTTAAGTTTAAAAAATCAAATAAGCCAAATCTGATCTAGCTTGTTGTTTCTGTGGTGTAGCTTGTTGATTTTGGTTGCAATTGGTCACTTTTAGTAGTATAGAACATCTGTATTCAGTAGGTGGTTTGTTTGTATCATTTAGCTTATTTTAGTGCTTAATAATAAGCACTTGTTAAAGCAGTTCTTAAATTCTCCAAACAAGTGCCTGTTTTTCCAATTTTCTCCTGTTCCTAATATCATTTTAGACTTTTCCTGCAATTTTCAGATTTTTCTAAGTAGTTTTGCTATTTTTCTCAATTTAAATCAGTTTTTAAGCATTTTTAATTAGCCTTTAATATAAAAAATTCAGAAAAGGTTCAAAAAAATAATTTTTCAATTTTATTAAGTTTAGATAAATATAAGAAGTGAAAAAAGTAATTTTCCAGATTTTTCATAGTTTGTTTGGTAATTTTTAGTAATTTAAATAGTTTTTAATGGTTTAAAATTCATAAAAAATAGAAAAATAATCAGAAAAATACAAAAATAGTTTTGAAAATTCTAGTTTGATATTTTAGACTTTTTCATCTCATAATTTTATTTTTCTAGCTTTGTTTCCTCATTTCTTGTATTTTAGTTAATTATTAAATAGTTAAAAATAGTTTTTAATTAATAATAATTAGATAATTAGTGATAAAAATAGTTTTCTTTTTCTAAAAAGTCTCTTTTATCATTAGGATTGTAAAAATATAATTTTCATATTTTTAGGGTTAATATTGATTTAGTTTCACGTTTTTAATTGTACGTCGAGTAGATTTTAATTCCAGTTTTATAAAAACATAAAAACAAAACATCATTGTAAAAATAGTGATAGCGTTTATTTAATAGATTTTATCTTTTTAATCTTCTTTAATTTGCATTTAAGCCGTTTTAATTTGTTGGCTTTTTCCGTAGTTATAATCATAACCAAATCCTTTTTCCGTTCAAACTCCTCGATCACTGTACGTTTGATAAATCATCGCATAGCTCGCTGGGACATAACGACCCGGGGAAACACTATACTCCCCAGATCTTCATTGATTTCGTGCTGAAGCTGTTTTAGGTTTTCTTACGCTTGCGTGAGAGAACTTGACGGTTTTGCGCGCATCAGAGCTCTTGGGATATTAATTTTCAACTGCTTAGCTTTATTTTGGTATTTTTTATATTTTCTAGTTCAGCTTTTAAACTGCTTAAACCTTAGCTTATTTTAGGTACTATTTCAAAAACTTGCCCTGTGCACAGTTGAGATACCCACTTTCATAAGCTCACAAATAGCTTATTAGTTGGCCTCAGTTTGTGAACCTTGTTCTTTTAGAAAGCTTATCTACCCATTTCTTTAGTCCAAGCTTAATTTTATACTTTGGAGCTTATTTAATGGGGCTGCATCAAGCTTGTTTTTTGTCCCATTTCTATGTAAAACTGCATAAGCAGTGATCTGGTACCATTTTCATAAGCTCACCACAAGCTCTCTAGTTGTCCCTAGTGTTTGATTTTTGGCTTTTTGGATAGCCAACCAACCCAGCTTGTTGACTCAGCCTTTGTTTTGAGCTTAGGAGCTTTTGCCCTTAGCTTATTTTGGCCTTGAAAATCTCTGCAGGCCTGTTTGGATAGAAGGTTTAGTGATATTGCTTATTTGCTTATTTCCAGCTTTTCAATATGGTTCTCTGTGTATTCTAGCTTAATATAAGTAGCTTGTAGCTTGTTTTAGCTTATTTCACTTTTGTTTCCAGTTTTCAAGTTTGTTTGAGCTTTAAAA